>JAVJAQ010003093.1:283974-339171 GCA_032362365.1 Zygogramma bicolorata
AAATTTGTTCGCTAATGCTATCCTTTTTCCACGCATATATTTTGTGTATATCCCACTCTTTTTTCCCGGCTTGCGACCAAGGGCTGAGGGCGCTAGTGTTGAATTGATGTCATATTTGTCAAAAGTCATTTGTCATTTCAACATTTATGTTTTGGTTGAAACTTTTTGATTTTGGAAAGTGTTTAACGATTCCAATCTGCAAGTATTTTTCAGCAAAATGCCCCCAATGGGAGGAGCTTGTTGCTTACTTTGTGGATGCCATGAAGATGAAGTAGAAGCGATGCACAGTTTTCCGCGAAATGTAGAAAGGTAATATAACATAATAACATTGAATGAATATATGATTAATGAGTATTCTTTGTACTTGCAGATCCGACTTGTGGCAAAATGCATTAGGTCTTGTAACTCGTTATAGCTCACTCGTAGCTATAGGTTATGCAACAGGCATTTTGGTAATTATCCGTTAAGCGGGCTCCATAGTGAAATTGAAAAATTTTTGGTGGAACTTACGTATTTCGGCCTCCTGAACAAAAAAGTCTAATAAAGTTTTTGGGGCTCGCAACTAGTTTCGGAGATACGGCCCCCCAAAGACACGAAATCGGGGTTTTACGTCTATGTTTGTTTCTCAGCCAATTCTGCTCGAAATTCCTCCTTCTTTCTATCAGCACATTATACTCATTCTATATATCCTTCTTCATCACTTTCCAACAGAATTACAAGCATTTTTCCATTTTTCACAACAAAACTCTAAAAGGTAAATCGTCATAGAAATTCGAGGTTAGCAAAACAATAGAACGCGCGATGCGCGTTCTGTTGTTTTGCTAACCTCGAATTTCTATGACGATTTACCTTTTAGAGTTTTGTTGTGAAAAATGCTTATAATTCTATTGGAAAGTGATGAAGAAGGTGGTATAAAATGTGCATATTGTGCTGATAGAAAGAAGGATGAATTTCGAGCGGAATCGGCTGAATAAACAAACATAAATGTCAACCCTGAAAACCCCGATTTCCTGTCTTTGGGGGGCCGTATCTCCGAAACTAGTTGCGAGCCCCAAAAACTTTATTAGACTTTTTTGTTCAGGAGGCCGAAATACGTAAGTTCCACCAAAAATTTTTCAATTTCACTATGGAGCCCGCTTAACGGATAATTACCATATTGCTTGTTATACCCTCATATGCATGGATATTATTAATACCTTTGCCATTATTTCTGAATCCAATTTATTTTTTATTTGTACTCAGTCAATTGGCCTGTCTGTTGATGTACTATTGAAAAATGTAATTTAGATAAATATTTTATAGCCATGCCTTCAACATCTGCAGGAATGTCTGTAAGCCAAGAATCTACACAACAGGCCAGTACATCTGAACTAGAACAAGTCAGCTCAATGGCTCAGTCTAAGGTGACACAGCTGAAAAAGGTTATTGTTCAGAAGAAAGCTCAGATTAGGTGGCTAAAGAATATCTGCAAACTGCGTGCCCATAAAGTAAAAACATTGACTGCACTAAGTGATGAAGCAGTTGGTAGTATGTTTGGTCATCTGCCTTCCCTCACAGTGGACTTTATTAAAATGCAAGTGCGCAATGCTGTTGAAAATCCAAAGGGCCGCAGGTGGACTATGGACGAGAAGATATATATTTTTATATGTTTACTTATAACATGAAATAAAACAATTCTTTAATACAACAGATCTATTGAATGCCCATTTAACTTTTTTGTATGTCTCAGTGCTATATTAATAACAATTAGTTTGTAAACCTTTACATTAGCAAAGTCTGTTCAACCATTAAAAATACCTTATACAGATCTCGAAAGAATATTTATAATAGCTCTAAGATATTCATTAACTTTCCTAACCCCTGTTCACTCAAGTTTCAGTTTCTGGCGAATTCAGCATTAGTAGGAACCTTAATAGAGCTGAAAGCTGAAATTCGAGTGAACATTAGTTGCTTGAAAATAATATGACTATGTATTTGAATTTCGCGCCCTATTACTACTAGCGCCACCTACGCCGTGGTTGCAGTGATCGCATAGGACATTATACATTGAGATAGGCGTCTCTCCGTTAGTTGTCTCTGAGTAACAGTACTTTGAATTTTGACAGTAGGTGTAGGTGATGATGTAAATGCGATTTTCCAAAGCTGCAATTCCAATAAGGCTGGATTCAGACAGATACGAAATCCGATCGTACGATGATCAGCTAGCTTTTTGATTGGTCTGAATTTCAATTCAGACCAATCAGAAAGCTATCGGATTTGTTTGAATTCAGCCTTAAACATTTTTCACTTGACGTTGGGACGCACCCATTAACGTTACTAGGCATTCCAGATCACGTGATGTCTGGGCGGCAAACACCAGTGTTACAAATGAAATCACACATTTCGATAAAAACACGAAAGTTTATGGGGCGAAGATACCGCCGTATTGGTTCTAGAGATGTGTTGTGATCTGTCGACCTGTAATTTTGTGACTCGGACAGACCCGTCACAGGAGTGAACAGTTCCGACGAACTATAAAATCGCCGATTGGGCTACTCAGCGGGCTCTCTTGGCGACTTGGAAATCTAGTAGGAGCCTGGAGCCGAAATGGGCTACCTGAAATCCAATAGTGTGCATGCTTTCCATTTTTTTATATTTCGAAAAAACATTACAGTTCATACAGTAAGAGGGTACAACACATACATATTAATGAAAATGAACTAACACAGATATGATTGAATTTAATTTTAAAATAGTGGGTCTCGGTAGTGTAGTGGTTAGCATATCTGCCTATCAAGCGGAAGGCCGGGGTTCGAATCCTCGCCGGGCCACCGTGCTGGGTAATCGCACGTTAAAAGGTAAGGCCTCGTTGATCCATTGCTCGCACAAGTTTCGACTTCTGAGGGTTGACGTTCGTCAGCTGGTTAACGAAAACGAACAATTTTAGAACAACAATACTTATTTACACATCTCTTCCAGATGAAACAGAGTTTTGCTGTAAGGGAGTAGTCGTAGGATTATGTTTATTTTCCACTAACAACTGTTTACAGTACAGTTGAATTATTTGTTCATTGGTGTGAATAACAGGTAGATGAACGTGTAGTTTAAATTTTTCAGAAAAGAATTATTGGTAAATGAAGTGAATTGTAAATTCCAATATCAATAAGTTTGAAGATTCAAATCACATATGTATGTTGCGAATTTGGAAATAGTCCAAAGCCAACTAATTTGTTGAGTTTTTATACATTTTCAATATACTCAGAATTTTTATAACGTGGGAGATGGCAAAACTGGAATAGCCTCACGTACCTATACAATTCATCTTTTCAAAAGTTTTGAAACTAGTATCTGAGAGAAGCGTTCTCTAATATTTTTGAAATCTTGGAAATATCTTGGATGATAAAAACGCACTGTTTTCTCATCGTGAAAATATCTAATGAAACATTTCCATTTGTTCTTTTTCAAGAATAAAATTTAGTTATTCCTTGAACTTCCTGCTCTCTTCGACAAACTGCTTCACATTTGTTGAACTAATCTCCCCATAACTGAAGAAAAACATGCTTGAAAACTGGAAGTTCCATTATTACTTTCTTGACTCAGCAATATTGATTATAATCTTCATTGGCATGTCTTGGAATACTCAAACAACTCAGAGTATGACTGAACTATATGTTTGATTTTTATATCATTACTTCATAGTTCTTTTATGGAATAAATAGAGAAACTTCTCGATGAAATATCAAGGGAGACTCAAGGCAGCGATCAGTCCTTTGATTGGCTGCTGACAAAAAATAATCTATCCAAGAACTTCAAGAGATCTCTTTTTTGGGCAGTGGAGGTAACTATTCAAATATTGACTGCAGCTACACATATTTTATTGTTTGTTTTTCACAAGGTCAATAACACCAGGTTTCAGTTCATAATTCGTGGGCAATATCCAATGAAAAATCATGGTCAAGGTATTTAATGGAAGCAATTTGGCTTCCACTAATACCATGTCTTATTAGAATGACTAGGTTGTTCATGTAATTAATCATTGTTGACAAAAAAATGTATCTCTGAATGAAATATAAAAACTACTCGGTGTAGACAATGATTGCTGCCATTATCTTTGTCATTAGAAAACGATGAGCGTTTTTCATTAGCAAGCCAGTGTGGTGTGTATATATATGTATATATATATATATATATATATATATATATATATATATATATATATATTTGTGATGTATTCTCGACCGTACTTTATAAACTAGATTTGGAAGTTCTCAGGTATGCGGTCTGTTTACTAATAAAACTCATTTGTTCTTGATCTCAATATTTCGCTAATGTTTATTAGCTTCATCAGGAGAAAAGCTACAAAGAATGTGACAAAATTTTACAAGATTGAATCGAAAATAACAGTTCTACTTACAACCATAGAATTAATATTCCTGGTGTGTTCATTGCCTTGGAAAGCTGAATCAAACTACCCATGCTCGCATAGTTACTGCCTCACTTAAACTGAATCAGCTAGGCAAAATTCATGTTTATAGGAGTCCCTCAGCTGTACCAGGCAATGATGTAATTAACGTTAATCTAAGGGTTTTTATAAGTAAGCACATGTCTGTCCTTATTTTTTAATATTACAAAAGTGATTAAATAGAACTCAAAATATTGCAATAAATGTTACTTAACTGACCTGTATCGGTTTTATAATTAACTGTATTTGGTTTTTTGTTAATGTGGTACATTTCAAGGAACAACCTGGTTTTCTGGTTACTGACTCTGTCTAGGATTTTTACATTTGAATAATTAAATTGATGGCCGGTTTTTTGGGAGTGGTCGACTGCTGCACAAGAGTTTTTTCCTAGCCGGGCATCGCTCTTGTGGAGGGCTATTCTTTGTTTGAGCCACTGCGAGGTCTGTCCCACATAACATTGGTTACATCCACCACACGGGATTTCATATATAACGTTGCTGTTAAGTGGGACAGGTGTTTTGTCTTTGACTTTTGAAAAGAGATCCGAAATTTTTGTGGTGTTGTATCTGGCTATTTTTATCTGTGGAAAATCTATACAACACCACAAAAATTTCGGATCTCTTTTCAAAAGTCAAAGACAAAACACCTGTCCCACTTAACAGCAACGTTATATATGAAATCCCGTGTGGTGGATGTAACCAATGTTATGTGGGACAGACCTCGCAGTGGCTCAAACAAAGAATAGCCCTCCACAAGAGCGATGCCCGGCTAGGAAAAAACTCTTGTGCAGCAGTCGACCACTCCCCAAAAACCGGCCATCAATTATATTTAATTATTCAAATGTAAAAATCCTAGACAGAGTCAGTAACCAGAAAAACAGGTTGTTCCTTGAAATGTACCACATTAACAAAAAACCAAATACAGTTAATTATAAAACCGATACAGGTCAGTTAAGTAACATTTATTGCAATATTTTGAGTTCTATTTAATCACTTTTGTAATATTAAAAAATAAGGACAGACATGTGCTTACTTATAAAAACCCTTAGATTAACGTTAATTACATCATTGCCTGGTACAGCTGAGGGACTCCTATAAACATGAATTTTGCCTAGCTGATTCAGTTTAAGTGAGGCAGTAACTATGTGAGCATGGGTAGTTTGATTCAGCTTTCCAAGGCAATGAACACACCAGGAATATTAATTCTATGATTGTAAGTAGAACTGTTATTTTCGATTCAATCTTGTAAAATTTTGTCACATTCTTTGTAGCTTTTCTCCTGATGAAGCTAATAAACATTAGCGAAATATTGAGATCAAGAACAAATGAGTTTTATTAGTAAACAGACCGCATACCTGAGAACTTCCAAATCTAGTTTATTACTAGGAGTGAAATAAATTTAATATCAATTATTCAGATACTTTTCTCTTTCAATGTTGGCGAAAGTGACTGAAACCTTCCCCTTTCCTCAGTGACACCCGCGCAATCAATTTAGTTCGTCAGGCGGTAACCTTATTCATATAAAATGACCTTGGATTTACTTAGTTTGTTGGACCCACAGAACAGATAGAACTCGTGCCGATTAGTGCTAGTGCAGAGCAGAGTTCGTTGCACAACGGTGTAAAAACTACTCTGATTATTGGTTGAAAAATGACATTTGTCAAATTCAACCAATAGTGAAGCCATTATCTAGAGCCCTCAGTGTTCCACTACAGAAACTCCTAACCCTAACTGTTTTAACGCTACCGCACCACCGCCGTACGCCGTACTCGTATTGCCTATTTGTGTGCAAATTAGTGCAATGCAAGGCGCTAGCGCAGCCATTTTCTGATATGATCTGCTGTGGTTTCGGTTGTTGATTATCTTTTTTTGTCGTAATTTATCGTCAAAGCGGAATATTATTAGGCTTTTGTGATCATAGTCTAATAAAAAAATCACCTTCGTTTCAAATATTCCATTTAGGACCTTTATTTGTTACATAGTTTAATTTCTAAAATGGAGGAAGAAGAGGCTGGTCCTACTGGTAAGTACGATATTTCCTATTATTATAAGTTTTGATATGTATTTTGATATTTCATAACTATTCAGTACGAAGAACCCGATCTGCAAAAGCCGCTACTAAAGTTTCTCCAGTTGTGAAAAAACATAAACCAGGCCCATTATCAAGGAGGACTCGCAAAAAAGTTGTTCTCATGGAAGTGGAAGTTTCTGACGAGGATGAGGAAACTCCACAAGAGAATAAATCTTCAACAGATGCTGCTGAAGAGGAAAAGAAAATGGAGGAAAAGTTATTAGAGTCCCCTGATGAAAACAGTGATTCTTTGGAACAGCAAAATGTAACTGCTGGTAAACGAAAAGATAGGAAAGATGATGCAGATGAAGAAAAGAATGAACTGAACGGCAATGGCCGAAACAGCAAAAATATCAAGTTGGATGATTCTATAACAGTGGTAACTAACATTTATCACACTTTGTTTTTATTTCCATATTTGTATGATATACTTAGTACTACTGAACAACAGCTTCAGCATTTAATTTATGTGATTTCTCCTTTCAATGGCATATTCATTTTGAAACATTTCACTGTATTGTTCTAAAATTGTTCCATTATCAGATGAATATACTATTCCTGTTATTGGAATTAAAATTTTATTTAATTCACACCCTCATTGAGTTCTTTGTTTCATTCCTTTGGCTATGAGGAAAATGAAAGATCTAAACAGGCAGATGTCATACCGTATTTTTGATTGTCATTCAAAGGTTGCTGTGTTTTGAATTCGTGTTCAGAAGCTCGAAATACATGTACCAAATTTTTTTACAAATCAGCGCAATAAACAAACATTTACCAAAAGGTGGATTTATGCAACAGTAATTTTCTCTTTCACTATGAAAGATGCCTTCCATTTTCAGTAGACCATTTTATGCACCACCATCTTCAGAAATTCCAACTGTTTGAAGTGAAGGAGTACTTAATTTACACATGTGCAAATTACACAACGAATGACAATTGAGCTAGAACTGTAATTCAGTAGTGGAAGAAGACAATTTTGAAATATCTCCATTTTATCCAATCACATTTAAGATTGATGTGCATGCATAGTTCTTGGAAAAAGTACTGCATAAAATCCTTTTTTTTTTTTCTAAGTGAAAATAGTTAGTGGAAGTGAAAATTACTTTTGCATAAATCTACCATATTTAGTGAATGCATAACTGAATGGATAATACATAACTAAATTGAAGGAATAGAGCAAGAGCCTGCGTCCGCCAGACCTTCGTTATTTTATAAAAGCTGAAAGTTTCTCTGCGTGTTCTCCTAACACAGGTGAGAACGATCAGCGACTATGAAGTTTGGATGATAGTTACTTCTTCAGATACCAGATAGCAAAGGCGTATAAAATAGTACCTCACTTTCGTCAAAGTATAAAGCTCAGCTTTTTCATATCTTCTTCGGAATTATATTAGAAATCACATCATCCATTGCCAGACACTTACTCTGGTTTCAACCCCCTGCCAGACACCCCTCAACTTCATTAAATCATAATTATACTTACGTTTGACAGTATTTGAAGGGTTTTTGTGACGCCATCTTGCCTATAATGTTGATATTTCTGTTAACTTGTCAATGTAAGAGAAATTTATCTTTTCTGAAGGGTAAAGTAGGTGCAGATATCTATTTGTCAGTTTGATAAAATGGTTTGATTGAAATATTGGCAGAAAGATGATGAAGCTTCACAGGAGTGTTAACAATAGAAGTTTATACGGAAAATAATAGTTCAATCCTGAAAGTACTTATAAAAATATGAATGATCCAAGATATTGATGAAATTATTTCACATCTGTTGCTGAATTGCTTGCTATCTTTTGACGTTATGTATAAGTAATCAAGAAAATGTGCGCTTGAAGCTACGACATTCGTAAGAAATATATAAGAAAACACATGACTTGGATAAGAATTTTTGCTGTCTGTTTCCTGGCCAAGCAACCAAGATCCAAACTCCACAGTCGCTGATTGTTTTCACCTTTGTTGGGGACACGCGCAGATGAACTTTCAGCTTTTATAAAATAACGAAAGTCTGGCGATCGCCGGCTCTTAGGCTAGAATACTTCATCTCTAAGCTGAAAACTCTTGCTTTGGCAGTTTTGATTTTCCTCAATTCAAGAAATTAATTAAACAAGATATGCATTTACTGTTTCAGTGACAAAGTTTTATGTATCTACTGGAAGTAAGAGTGTTGATCATCTGAAACATTACTTATGAGGTATATGTGCATCATGGAGTTGATTTTTTCTGCTTTGAATTCCAATATTGATAAATATATAGTAATCGGTCTCCACCTTGAAAATGAAAGAACTTATATGTATTTTGGCCTCCTGAACAAAAAATTCAAATGAAATTTTTGACGCTCTAAACTAGTTTTGGAAATATGGTCTCAAAGCCATCCGCTCTATTTAATTCAGTTGATTGTAATATCCTAGCTTGCACAACTTTTACAAAGACTTGTAGTTGTTCCTAGGGGAGCCAGCTGGTCGATGATAAAGAAATTGGACAAACTTTTGCAAAATTAAGTCGCTTTAATTCTGCTACTTCAACCATGAAACATTTTCAATTCTTGTATTGGTGAAGAAGAAAAACTTCATTTATTTTTGAATACATATACACTAGACATTTGACATTGTTACCAATAGAAAATATTCATTTGATCAGGTTAATCAAGAGAATCTTTCGTAAAAATGTCAATATGACATATATGTTAATATAACATATAATATCCTGTAAAAACAGGCAACGATGTACTTCAACATCGACCAAGTCGATGTATAATTTGCAGTGCGTTGAATTGTATGTCCATGTGCATCGGATCTAAGAGATAGCTACAGGACAAATAACGTATAAGGTATATGAGAGATTCATACCTATCAACCAGGGGTGGCCAACCGGTCGATCACGACTACTAAGTCCTGTCAATCGTTAAGTTTGTTAGACCCACAGATCTGATATAACTAACAAGGCCAAGAGAGATTGTTTGTCACTAATTGACCAGCAATTCAAAAATGATTTGACATTGAGATCGTTACCTGTATGCGCGCCACTGATGATCTTAAAATTCTCAACTGCATATCAACAAATGCGCAAAAACTACCTCTCAACACCCACCAAATTTCATTTGCATATCCCGACCGGTTTCAGAGAAATACACATAACACCCTGTATCTAGGAATAGGAAACATTTGCCGAAAAAAATTTTCATGAATGTTACTGCTCCTACTTGGGGCTGGCAACTATATATATATATATATATATATATATATATATATATATATATATATATATATATATATATGTGTGCACTCTCATTGACCAATATAAGCGACAATGACAATGAACTTATGCTCATTTGTTATTCTATTTGTCAAGGAATGTAGAGATATTAACTAATTATAGGAACAATAAAAATTTTGATGAACTTCTTTATGATCATGTAAGATCTATTTCATGGAAGAATAATATGACATAGATAACATTGAAGAAAAAGTAAATGTTTATAGTATGTTAGGACAACATGTTCCAGTGAAAATATGTAATCAAAATAATCTTATAAACCCTGGATCACTGAAAATATAAAAGATATGATCAAACTCAAAAGTAAGGCTCGACAGAAATATTTAAAAAACAAAAAACCCCAAATATTTCACAAATAGCTCTATTAGGAGAGAAATGCAGGTTTACTTACAAAATGCAAATGGATCGCATAATAGAAGGGTAACACCTAAAAAAATTCAACATCCACATTGAAAAAGATTCGATAATTCCTTCGGATATAGCTGATGCCATTACTAGCAAGTCACATTTTGTAAATTGTTAACCAACATTTATAATGTTTTACCCAACTATTATGAGGTGTTAAAAAAAATATATCTACTACTTCGACATAAATAAAAAATAACGGGAATCGAAGTAAGTAAACACCTGTATAGCATCAAATCCCGCTGAGTAGGCTCAGATGGCATACATATTAAGTTTCTCTCACTTGGTGAATTTCTGTCTTAAGATTTCAGTTTTTCCCAGCCAAGGGAAAATGGCAAACATTATTCCACTTCCTAAGGATGATTTCCCAAAAAGTGTAAATGAACTCAGACCTATAAGCATTGTACCAGTGATGTCAAAAATTATCGAGCATGCAATGAATGAACAAATAGTAACTCATCTAAATTCCAATAATATCTTACCTGGGCAGCAATCAGGCTCAAGGGCTGGACATGGTTGTGTGAGTTCTCTGCTGAACTTGACTGATGCTATCATAACTTCCATACATGGAGGTCTGTAGGATAAGAATATATCTGAAGCATTATATAACAGTGGGGTTCCGCAGGTTGGAACCCATCCTGTTCATCATATATATATATATATATATATATATATATATATATATATATATATATATATATATATAACATTGCTATATTCTAAACCGTAACAGATACGAAGACAATTAAATGGGAAAAAAGGTAACTGTCATTGAGAACAATACAATAGTCGTAGAAAATTTACGGGGACTCTCGCCCTTCTCGCTGTTTTTCGTTTTTTTGGAATGTAATTGTTATTTTGGAGAATATCAAAAAATGGAAAAGAAAAATGTTATTGTATTCGAAGTGTACTATGACGATATAATAACAAATATTCGATGAAACGTTTCGTGTCAACATGGCCACCGTCAACTTTTTTTTTTAAATACGGACCTGTCTTTTCTATTACAGATATTGATAAAGCGATAAATTTACAATCCAAGGGTATGTCACATTTGATATTTTTAAAGCGTTTCATTTGAAATAACCACCATCAAAAGTGACAATCGAACAGAAAAACAATTTTTTTTTATGAAGTTTTGGGAAAAATAAAACCAATACAGAAAATCTAAGCTACATGGCAATCTACATTAAATGCTCGAATTGACGACCTCTTTGTTGAATGCACATAAGTTGTCGGTCCAGACAATTTCTGTGGCAATTTTCTAGCATAATAGGTGTGATACTTCTACATGCCTCTCTTATTTTTCGTTTGAGATGGTCGATATCTATACTGGGTGTTGAAAAAACTTTATCTTATGTATCCCCAGACAAAAAAATCTAAAGGAGTAAGATGTGGGGATCGAGCTGGCCAGTTAATTGGTCCATTGTTTCCAATCCATTTTCTTGGGAATATTGCATCTAAATGCTCTCTTACTATTGCTGCATTATGTGGAGGCGCACCGTCCTGTTGAAAATATTGCATTTCATGGTAGATATTCAGTGGCAATTGATCTAAGTAGCCATTGAATTCATTGAATAGATAATGAAGATACATTTCACTATTCAAATGATCATCATAAAAGAAAGGGCCAAGAATGTCTGTTCTCACAATTCCCAACCAAACATTTATTCTGAACCTTTCTGGGAAATTAGTTTCCCTGTGTGAATGTTCATTGGTATCATTCCACCTATAATGGATATTTCCAACTTCCCTATTTCTACGTCTTTCATTGAGGATTTTACAGAAATCCCTAATTCGTGGGCAATTTCTCGTAAAGAACAATCTTGATAAGGATAATTCTTGAAACTGGCCAATCCTAAATTTAAAAAAATGTTGTTTACAGTGTGTAAATTTTTGTGGTAATATTCGCTTACCCATAACATTTATTCGATTCCTCACACTTCCAGTTACCACACATTTTCTTGTTTTATTTCTGTCTAATGCACCATACTCCCCCTCAAATTTCTTTCTAATCGTCTAAACATTTGGATTTTCGGAATACGACGATTCGGGTATATCTACACATACATATTCCTTGCCAAAAGAGGATTTCTATTTGATTTTGCATAACAAAATAGCATATCAGTCCTTTCATCATTTGAATACATCTTTGATATGTTCACAAACATCTGACAGGTCTCAGCAGATATCACCAACGCGTTTATTTTTCCTGACATAGAAACCAAGCAAAGCCTACGCGTTTGAGATTCCAGGGTTGAGAATTATAAAAATATTACGAATTATAATTGATTAGGGAGAAATAAGCCTTGAAAGAAGGATTGCGGCAATACAAAAATGTCCAAAACGAAAAAGTACGAATTTTCATTGTGCTAGGGTCAGGGTACCTACCTGTCGAATTTATTGAATTATATTTCCAAACAATTTACAAGAGAAGTAACGATAGGATCGTAATTTAGAATTGTCACTGGTGATGGTGGTTATTTCAAATGAAACGCTATAAAAATATCTAATATGAAATGTGACATAAAAATTCATCGCTTCATCAATATCTTTAATAAAAAAGACAGGTCCGTATTAAAAAAAAGAGTTGATGGTGGCCATGTTGACACGAAACGTTTCATCGAATATTTATTATTGCATCGTCATAGTACACTTCGAATACGATAACATTTTCCTTTTCCATTTTTTGATATTTTCCGAAATAACAATTCCATTCCAAAAAAACTGAGAACAGCATTTTTGGTTTTTCCCGTATAACTCGAGAAGGGCGAGAGTCCCCGTATATTTTCTTCGACCATTGTATTGTTCTCGATGACAGTTCGTATCTGTTACGGTTTAGAATATAGCAATGTCACCACATGATAAAAGAAACGGCCCGTATATATATATAGAAATCATATTATATATATATATATATATATATATATATATATATATATATATATATATATATTATATATACGAAATATGATTTCTTTGAGTCTGAACCGGCGAACTGTTAATTTAGTGCTTTACCAGGTATGAATCTCCTGAGCTTATCTTGATCTTCTATGTGACTATCTCTTTCTATAGTATATAAACGGATAATACGGTTTACATTTTCAAATCTCTCAAATAGTTCATGCAAGTTTTCCTGGTGGAATATTTACTAGACATCGTAAATTGTCTCTTTCGTATAATGACACTTTTTCTCCTCTCCTGCTAAAAGGAGTGTAGATGTTTTTTTGTTTCTTTTTTTTGTGAATGATTCAAACGTCCATGATTGATATAGACATCAACAGAGAGCGTTCGCTATTACTTAATGCAACTCTTAGGAGTTTTATATTCTTCACATGGATTTGAGGAAGAAATAGGTAATAATAGTTCTTCAAAACTCCTTCCTCTTCAAAATAATCATGTAATTATATTTTTTTATTATTATTAGGTGTTCAATGATGTTGAAATGCTGGAAGAAACAGAAGTAGAATCAGAAGAAAAAGATGTCGATAAGGGTAATGGAGCCAGTGAAAGAAAAGTGGTTGGTGATGAAGAGAAATGTGTAGAAAAGACGATGAGTGTCCAGAATGAAAAGTCCAAAAAGGAAGTCGAACTTGAAGCCGAAAGTGAAGAACAACCTGAATTTGTATCTTCCAAGAAGGAACTAAAAGTGGAAATATCTCTTGTGAAAAAAACTCAAACTGACACACCCAAGGAAGAAGAAACTAAAACTGGTTTTTCTATAGAAAAAGAATCTGAGCCTGAGAAGTCAGAAAAAAAGAAAGTTCGAACTGAAACATCTGAAAAAGAAAAACCTGAAACCTCTAAAGGAGAACATAAACCTGAAACACCCAAGAAAGAAGACCCTAAAGCTGAAACAGCCAAGAAAGAAGACTTCAAAGCTGAAACACCAAAGAAAGAAGAACCTAAAGCTGAAACACCTAAAAAAAATGAATCAGAAAAAAATCCCTCTGAAAAAATTTCTGAAAGTGAATCATCTAATGAGAAAACATCTGAAGCTCCTGAATTACACAAAACTGAGACAAGTACATTAAAAAAAAATGAACCTAAAAAAGAAGTGAAGGAGAAGAAAGAGGAAGAGTTGGAAAAAACATCTAAAATGAACGAGTCAACAGCAGATTTTTCAAAAAAGGAAACTGAACCTGAAAAAACAATTATTGAAGAAAAACACGATGAAACCTGTTTCAAGAGGGTTGGAACTGAACCTTCTCCCGAGGAGATCAAACCGAGGCCAACAATAGAAGAAAAGCCCAAACAGGAGGTTTCAGCAAAAAAATCCGAATTCGAGGATACTGAGCAAGTTGAGACATCAACTGAATTATCTGTTATCAAACCTAAAACTGAAACAGCATCAGAAGCCAAGAAATCTGCTCCGGAAGCAAGTACTGAATCGGAAGAAAAAAAGATTCCCATCGTTTCAGAGAAGTTAGAGAAAGTAAAAGAAATGAAAGAAATTGAAAAGTCTGAACAAAAAGAAATGGGTAAAGAGCTGCCAAAAGAAGAAGAGAAGATATTGGTTACTGAAATATCCAAAATGGAAGTTGATGAAATGCCTGAGAAAGAAGCTAAAAGAGAGAAATCAATTGATGCTAAAGAAAAAGGTGATCCCGATGCAGAAAATATATCTGAAGATGAGCTCCCAACTGTTCAAGCTGCAAAAGTTCCAGAAGCTGAGGAAGTCTCTGATGAGGAATTACCAGGACCCAAACGAGCAGAATTACCGGCAGATACAGAAGTTGTGTCGGAAGACGAACTTCCCACCGTGAAAAATGAAGAGAAAAAGGAAGGCGTCAAGCGTAAACTAGACGCCACAGATTACGATCCTGGCTCTCCTACCTCAGAAAATGAAGCTCCTGCAAAAAAACTGTCCCTTGAACCTTGTGCTGAAAAGGAGAAGGAAAAGGAAGAGAAGCCTGTCAAGCCCAAAAAGTTGCCTGAGCTGGATAAATATTGGAAGGCTGTCAATGATGACCCTACTGATTTCACTGGATGGACATATTTATTGCAGTATGTTGATCAGGAGGTGAGTTGAAATGATACTATACAGTGTGTCCTCCCATTGAGTTTGCAGGAGGGAAATCTTTTTTATCTGTGGATTTATGTTAAGCAGGTGAAGAAGTCTGCTTCATTGAAAACACATTTTGAATCACTTGTTTTTCTACAGGGTGATTCAACAAAAATTGTGAACCAGTAAACTGAAGCTAACATCTCATTTCCAACATGAAATGATGAAAAAGTTGATCACGAGTATTTCTGAAAATTACTCCTCTGGAAGTTTTAGCTTCCTAAGTCATGAGTCTGTCCAATTATTAAATTTGTTTTGGTTTGTTGATTGAGATAAAACTTCAGAGGATGATTCGTCAGGTCGTTCCAAGAGGAAAAGTTCCTATGAACATATGTCAGGAGTTGTATGTTTATGAGCTACAGGGCGATGAAGATTAAAAATAAAAACGTTATTTATAAAATATCATAAATATCCTCATAACGATTTGGTTGAAATTTGCTTCAGTGATTTGAAGTAATGAGGCGCTTATTCAGCCCTATATAGATTGAAATTACTAGGTTCAGTGGCGTCTCAGTGGGCACCACTATTGGTGGTATTCCAACAATATGGGAAAAAAAAGACGCCACTGTCTTTTTTGTAGTCAATTTTTTTTACATTATTCAACTGAAATTACACCTTTTTGTCGCTTGTGTTTTCTTCATATCTAGCCTCGTTTTTGAGAAAAAAATTGAAGCCCCTTTGCATACCATGAACACCTGCTTTGGAGACCAGCTAACAATGATAGGATTGTCGCATCAGTGAAAGCCAGAGTCGTCGAAAATAAGCGCCTTATAACTTGAAATAACTGTAGCTGTAACTGGTCCAACAAAATATTCAGAATTCTTCTCAAGGGAAGTTTAGATGGATACGCTCGGAGGGGAGCTATTTTCTGGATCCGACCGTGATATGGCAACTTCACAAAAGAAAGAAGGTTTCTCAAGGTATTCTTTAGATCAAACAATTGTGAAACAACAACATAGTTCGTGTTAAATTGAAGCTGACTGCATTCCCTAATAGCTCACAATGATGAATCAATCGCCTATAGAGAGACATTTTCCAATAAGATTTTTTTTGCTAGTATAACCGTTCTTAAATCCCACCTGTTCCTTTTATTTACTTTCCGATTATAACCGCCTATTACCGTTCATAACATGACCCCAGAGTTGTGTTACAAATTCTGTTACCGTTTTACACATGATGACGACATATCTTACGTCACTCATACCGTTCGCGCAAACGATGCGGTTACAAACTTTCTGTTATAATTCGTAAAACGGTAGCTGGCCATAAAATCCTACAATATTTAGCTTAAAAAATGACATGACAGTTATCAATTTTTGAATTGCTATATTCCAGAATTGTGTACTCCTAAACATTAGGTTCTGATCTCAAATTGTAGCAAATATCATTATTTTTGATCACCATAAGCGAAAATGTGAAAACTGCCAAAACTTTGCCATTTATAATATTATGAAAGACTTCAGAAAGTTTTGTTGGAAAAGTTCAGATTCAGCACTTCAAAAACAAGGTCAAACATAAAACTCAGTCCAGCTATCGATACTTTTTGACTTGATTATCGTGAAATGTCACAATTCAGTTTCTATGTGAAGGTTTCAAGGAATATATACCTCATCACGGTCATGAGCTGACATTTTGAGAGGAATACCTAATGACCATTCAAAACTAACATTGGAAAGTTCCAACCATTTGCCCGCACCTGACAGTGTTGCTTATGCTAGAAAAAATGCTAATTTCACTCGTCTCCATCTTGTGTTTAGAATTCAAAAGTTTATCATGGAATGCGAGGGCGTTGCTTTTAGGAAACTCAGATTTTCTAGATCTAGGGATCTGCCATCAACTGAAAACTTTGACATATTTACATGGCTTGAGGGTGGTGTCCTGGAATTTTGAGTTCCGGAGCTTTCAGCTGCATCAGCGGCGTGGTCTTAGTTGAACTCCTTCCTGTGAGTCTACTGTGAATAATTATGTTTAATAAATGTTTATACTGTATGTAATGTTCAATAATTAGTCATAGTAGACGCACAGGAAGAAGTTCAACTAAGACCACTCCGCTGAAGATGGCTGCTGCAGATGCAGCCAAAAGCTCCAGAACTCAAAATTCCAGGACACGGCCCTCAAGCACGAAAAATTTGCGATGTATCAACACAGGCCGTGAAAGCCTACATTCTTTCATTTGACAATATTTTATGGAACCTTCTGTAGAGATCAATTACCCTAATACCAATCTGATATCCTTTGCATTCGACGCGCGTTTCGCTGACAAACTTATCATCTTCAGGATAAGAAAATTGATACTAAATCTAAAGACTAGGGTCAGCTGTTTATATACTCAACAATTTGTAGGTAGAAAAGATTTGAAAATAAATATTGTCATTACTTGGAAGCGGACAAAGGTAACAAAGTGAGGATTTTAGATGAAGAAGATTACTTTGAAGAGTCGAAAACTTGATTGAAAGAGTTCTGCTTCAGAAGTTACCACGAAATCCCTGGCCCAAGATGACTGCTAACGTAAAAACCACTTTGAAAAAATGCAAGACACTGATAACACCAATTTTGAACAGGAAGCTACAACTTTCAAATCCTACATTCCCAAAGATATATTGTTCACAAAAAATACATAAACCTGGAAAATCGATGCGAACAATAGTCAGCATTGAATTCACCTGCATATAAATAACATTGCTAAATGGTTGACAAAATAATTTGAAAATCTCCCTATCGGGCCAATCGATGCGAGCGTTGAAAAGACACAAGAATTCATAGAAAAATGAAAGAAGAGAGCGAAGTATTGGATTGATCCAAATGATTTCCAATATAATGACTCCTATTATGCACAACATGAAGGAACAGCCATGGGTAACCCATTGTCTCCATTTATAGAGGACCAGATATGTTGATGACATATGCGCTGTGGTGGATACGAGGATAACAGACATTGAGAATGTCCTTTCAGTAGTAAACAGCAGATAAACAATAGTTGCCATTTTTAGATGTATTGGTCATAAGGAACGAACAGAATGAAATGGCAACACGTCAATTTCTTGTTCATAGAATAATAACTTTTACTTTGAAGAAAGGTAAGTACGCCGATAAAAAGAGAGTGATTAGGTACGTAGCTGAAGTGAACGGTTCCAGGCCAGAGATAGTTCATTAGAAAATGTAAATTTAGGGAAACACTTCGTAATCTTCGACTTTTCGAAAAGATGAGAGTAGTAAAAAGTTTATAGTAATCCCATATGAACCTCAATACACTAGAGGACTTGAACAAATATTCGAAAAAGTAAATATGAAAGTTGCATACACAACTTCTTATAAACTATAACACCTTCTTGGTAATCCAAAAGATAAATTAGAAAACACAAAAAAGTCGGGAATTTACGAAATCAGTTGTCAAGATTGCAACAATGAATACATTAGCCAAAACTGGTGAGCTATTAAAATCCGTTCCAAGGAGCACTTTGCACACATGAGATACGGAAGGGTAGTAAAATCCAGTGTCGCCCAACATGTTCTATTCTAGATAATGACCAAAAAATTGGTGAAAGCAGTCTGAAACTGAATACGCATGTGCACAACACCAGGCTACTAGAAGCATGTGAGAAACTAAAAATAGCAAAATGTAAAAATAGCATGAATGGTGACAGAATACCTATCCCTTTAAACCCGCTTTTCAGTTTGTTATTTAGAAATTAATTGGAATAATCGGTAGTAACAGAATTATCAGTGGTAAGTGAGGAAGTCCATATCGGACTAAAAAACTGCGCAGGTAGTTGCTGCACTACCTGCAAATTGTTGAGTATATAAACAGCTAATCCTTGCCTTTAGATACAAGGTTAGCATCTTCAGAAGAAAATTTATACTATCATCAAAATTGATATTATTAGTATCAAATTCTACTGAAGATTGTAACCTTGTTTGCGAATCGCGCGTCGAGTGCAACTCATATCAGTTTGGTGTTAGGGTAATTGATCTCTACGAAAAGTTTCAATTTTTACACCAAAGGTTTCAATCTCATCGGTCAAGTAACTATATCTTATATTATAAATCAAGTAAAGAAATAACCAGAATTAGAAAACTTTCAGTATTTGCAAAATTCACACCGAATAATCCAATGATCAAAGTTTGTTGGTCTCCTAAAATGGAAGGATTATTGAATCTGTCAACGACATCTTACTTGTCACGCTTTCCCATATAGCAGAACTTGAAATATTTTCAGTCTACGTTAAGACATTATTACTAGGACCAAAATATAAAATAAAATATCTTTTCATCCTCTGGAAGGTTCTGATAGACTACTATCTTTAGAAAGCTCTGTAGTTCACCAAAGGACAGGAAGATGAGAAGTATCAAGAGTTCACATCTCTCAATCTATTATGAATAAAAAGGTTTTATAAGAGAAATGAACGATGCCTTTAATAATCATTTTTTTCTAGAATGACATGGAAGCTGCTCGTGAGGCTTACGACGCATTTTTATCTCATTACCCTTACTGTTATGGTTACTGGCGTAAGTACGCCGACTACGAAAAAAGGAAGGGAAACAAAAAGAAGTGCGAGGAGGTGAGCGAAGTTTTTAATGAGTATATTCAAATATTCGTGGAATGCTTTTTAACTTACATATAATTATTTTGCAATTCCTACAGCTCAGCGTTCGTGCGGCAGCTGAACGAAATCATTACAGTAGTGAATATTGTTGTTATTGTTATTATTGTAATTTTATTATTTGTATGTTATTTAAGTTGTTAATATTTTACACCCTACCTTTATTAGCTTGATATAAATCTGAATTGACATGCAAAATGTTCTGGGATTGTAAAAATTCGGCGAAAGAGTCCTAGTGGTGATCCTTGAGGCGATCAGCGAGCCAGCGTCGCTGGAAGGGTTTTTATCCAAGATCCAAATGTAAGGAAACAAAATAATCATCGTGAAATAGGTTTCATGTAATAAAATAAAGCCTTGACATATACAAAATTATACTTTACGTAAGAACAACCTCTCTTTCAGCTCGAAAAAACAGTTGATGTGTATTGAACACTTTGAACGCCGGCTAGATAGTTTGGCAATGTTTATCACCCCTCCATGTGATCCGTAATCGACCCACAAACAGTCATTCCAATAGCGCCTTGTGATCCGCTGGTATCACACATTCGATTAGATATAATGTAGTGTATTTTTTCTCTTTGCTGTCAACACTATATTAATTTGAATGAAGAGTTTCTGTATTTTATGATTTCCCATTATAATCAACAGACTCTAAATACACTCTTATGAAAAGGAGTGAAAAAAATTTGAGTTTATTCATTTTTGTGCAGGGCATACTCGGAAATGTGCCAGTATGAAGATTTTATTTTCTTATATTGCTATTCGGCCTTATTCATATATAAAAAGAAATAGAAAATCAACAATATGAATGTTTTTGAAGTAATTTACGCAAAAACTTGGGATTGGTAGGAGTGTCCATGATATATTCTTGTTGAATTACGACTCAACAAAAATGTTAAGAACAATTGAGACTTTCGTGAATTCAAGTACAGAATGACGCCATTCCAGCGTCAGCTGGCGGCAGGTAACCCACACGGTTGAAACTCTCGTTGACGGGAGAAGAATGATATATTTATAGCACAGTCGAGCGACGCAATCGCAATGGATGCGTGTGGGGTCGCACGCGGACCACATGGCGTCCAAAGTGTTGAATAGTCGGTGTTCGACGGAAAGCGTTCTCGGATACACATCATCTGTACAGTCGCACTCGAATTTTCTAATCTAAACTTCTGAAAGGTGTTCGAGAGGGGTCTAAAGGCTATACCGTTGTCCGTCGACTTGTGGATCCATTATCTTACCTACGTTAAATCTACAAGGGCCGACGACGAAGAGTTCATCAGGTCGCAGTTCGAGCGATCTATTTCTGCGTGCGGTCTCGAATTCAGATCGGACAGGCTGTGGGACTCGTTCATCAAATGGGAGACGGAAGGCAAGAGGCTGCAGAGGGTGACTGCCATCTACGACAGGTTGTTAGCCACTCCCACTCAGGGCTACACAAGTCATTTCGACAAGTAAGTATATATATATATATATATATATATATATATATATATATATATATAAGCGGCTATGTTACAGATAGTTTTTCCATCTACCAATTTCCAAGCGATTATATCTCTTTAACTCCCTGTTCTTCTAGTCCTCTTTTCAGCATAGCTTCCTCTATTCCTCTCTTTCAACTCTTTCTTGGCTGTACTCTTCTTCTTATTTGCAGGACTCCATTTTCAAATCTTTTGTGGTATTCTATCCTGCTCCATTCTCCTCATATGTCCTTACTACAGTAGTTGTTTCTTTTAACTTGTATTTTTAAATGATGTATCAACTTGTATCATTTCTCTTATTCTAACATCTCAGTAAGATAAATTTCCTTTGATGGTTTAATCAATCCACCGCTCTAAACGCGTGGTAGCTATGACATCGAAACCACTGGCATTGTAGTCCATATTTGGTTCTCACCGATTCGGATCCAAGTTTATGCCTGGATTAGGGATTTTGGCGCTTTAAGCAGCACATATTTTGCCGTCCCCGTACACAAATGTATGGTTACTACTCTTATTCACATCGATTCAAGAAGGTGCTCATTTCCAATCTCCTTTCAGATTTGAAGGTTTGAGTTTACTCGGAAAAAGACGAAGTCGGCAAAACACTTTGCCGACCTCTTGGCACTTTATCGACTTTGACTTCTTTCATTCGAAATGTCATCCTACCCAACACTAGCCCTGGCATGATATTACAGTTGTTACACATCATCCCAGTACCAATCTGACAGAAAAGATTTAGGTACTCAGTTTCTACCTGAAAAACTTCAAAACTACTAAATTACTAATACCCACAGTTTCCAAAAATTGCACCTTACAGTTTTATCAGACACCGAAGACCAATCCATTTTTTGCCGAACACATTTATAAACTGAAGAAGCCCACATTGTAAATTATTTTAACCCCTTTGTAGGCAAAAGATATTCACAAATAATTACAATATTACCATTTGTGGAATCTTCATGGAATTCGTTTCTGTGCAATGACTTGAAAGACAAACTGACTCCCTTGACCAATGTAATCACGTATACGATCGGTTTTTTTTTTTCAATAACGTGGAATAAGATCATTTGTCTGTTTCGTGACCCATGTATACCATTTCATATCGTACTGTGGAAAAACAATTGAGCGTCGCAATTTTTCTCTCAGACATTGTTAATAGAACAAATCGTCTGTAATAGGTGGGTAATTTTTAAAATAGAACATCCAGCACAACAGTACCAACTTGCTAGTCCGCTGATGACTTAAATATAAAAAAAAATTCAGAACTCGGCCTGAAGAAAAAATTTGAAATTCATCAACAGCAAGATAATCTGGTTCCTGACTTGAGCCAATTTCAAAGTCCCGGTATGTGGACAGAAATAACATTTCCTCTCCATGTTACAGGCTGCTTCTATATGCACCAAGCACGCATCTTCACCCTTTTCCATATCCCCAGCAATTATCAATTATTGGCACATATTGAAATAAATGTAAACAGGCGCGTGGTGGAACGAATTTGAAGAATCTTTCCCTGAGCACTAGAGCACTGGCCCCAGGAAAATAATTTTTACGGAAAGTTGTAACAGTTTTTAATTGAACAATTGTAATATTTAGAAGATTTGCGAAGGTTTGCCGTTCCTTGAGATTTGCCGCTTTAAGCGACTGCTTAACGCGTTTAATAGGCGATTTGGGCCTGAATCAGATAACTGAGACTGTTATCTATCGGGTCCAGAAAAAATTCTCAACTCAGCATGTCTGATACAATTTCCAGCAGGTAGGGTCTGTGTATCGAATACATGAACTTACTTGGTAGTACTGCAAGGAATGCTTCCCTGCAGTAGAAGTAGCAAATTCATTACCGAAATATCATCTCGGAGAGCTACGGCACTCAAGAACAGTAGCTATCCCTTGCCCGCGCGAGGCTCTACTTTCTGGGTGGGTACTATGGTATTGATTGAGTAGTCCAACATAATTTCTGCAGGAAATGTACGGAGGGGAATTGTTCAGGGGGAAAAATTACTCCTATTGTCTTTCCTGAATGCGCCCCTATTAACAACCCTCCTGGATACGCCCCTATTGTGAACATCATAATATGGACACCAGACGGTCGAACCATATTCTGTTGTAGGCCACTCGAAATAGCATAATCGCTTTGCAAAAATTCATCTCGTCACAAAGTTGACCTCTGGCCAAAACTCATCATTTGTCTATAACACACCGGCAACATATTTTTATGCCATTCATAGGGATTTGTTATTAACATCTAACTCTATCTTGTTCGAGTCTCCTGATGATTGAGGAATAATAATTAACCAATATAATGAATGGTAATTTTCAATGATTTCTGAAAATAAAACAAATTAGGTACAAGTTTTTTCTTAGAGATTCATGTCCCCAAAGTACGATCGTTTTATCAAAAATTCAATTTCTTTTTTGACAGGAAGGTTTTGTCAAGATTGATAAAATGAGACAAACTTTGGAAAAAGTGAAAATAATCAACTTCTAGATAACCAGTTGATTTAAAAAATTTTGGGTAAAAGTTCCTATCATAAGTCGTAATAGTTGGCTGTTTTAGTTCCGTGCATTATGGAATAAATCAAAATCATATTTTTGGCTGTACCTTTATTTCTAAAGATATTGTGGATCTTGAACATTGTTGTGTGCCCTTTTGATGAGCGATATATCTCGATTCAATTATCATATTGGGTGCTGTATGAGTTTTTTAAATACAGACCTGCATTTTTTGTTACATCATTTTCATCGGCAACGTTATTTCGGTAACTAAATTTTTTTCTTCTCTGTTAATCGTAGATTTTTCGACAGTAACAGTTACAGGAATTTGATTTGATTTCACTAACTATCATTTCACACAGACGTCGCAAATTTTTTCTAAAAAAATTGTTGAGTTCAGCTCTCCATCATTATAAATGTTTCAGGCAATTGATTGCAGGCGTATGAATATCGCAAGGGGACTGAATCTTCTGATGACACAATTTTACGCGATTATTGTCTCGAGCATGTATGATGTAACTACTTAACATGTAGAAGATTTCCTCATAAATTTTCTGTCAAGATGAAATCACTCTTGATCCATCATCCAATATATCTTCATCAAGTTGTTTTTTAAAGATTCGGTGTTGGGACTGTTCCAAATAATAGTTGTGTCATCAGCGAATAATGTAAACCTGTCCGAAGTACTGATACATGTTGAATCATTTAAATAAATCGAAAATAGAACTGGCCCAAGAACGGATCCCTGAGGAACTCCACATTTAACCTGTGGTAGAAGTCCATTGTATCTCAAAGTGGAGTGCAGTAGATTTACGATGCAGAAAAACTCAAAGTCGTCTCCACAATTTAATATTTGAAAGATGTCAGTACGGTAATTCAGTACATGTTTCGAACCTACATAGGTTCATCATCAGCTGAATTTACATTGAATTCTACAATAAAGGAAGAGTAATATAACATTAGTTGGTAAATGAAGTATAAAATTCTCCATGTAAGTAAATTTTATTCTTCATTTATCAATTAATATTATATTACTCTTCCTTTATTGTAGAATTCAATGTAAATTCAGCTGATGATGAACCTATGTAGGTTCGAAACATGTACTGAATTACCGTACTGACATCTTTCAAATATTAAATTGTGGAGACGACTGAGTTTTTCTGCATCGTAAAACTCCACATTTAATTTCATCCTTATTCGAATCATCGCTAGTTCTAACAATTCGTTATCGATTTAATAAGTATCTAAAGAATAATGGATTTGAGATTGCTCCGAATGACCAAACGAACTAAAATCTGTATTTGCTTTGAAGTTTCCAAGAGCACATCGCGTCAAATCCTCCGAATAAGGTGATCGAGGTCGACGAATTTTTGGCGTTGCGCAAAGAAGTCAAGCACATGCTGAAACACGAAGTGACCACCGACGCCCCGGCAGACGAAGGAGACGCTCCACCGGGCGACGAGGATCAGAGCAAAGTCATTAGCAGCGACGAGGAGACCAAGTCGATCAGGGAGAGGATCGTCTCGATCAGAAGGAAGGTGCACAAAGCTACCGTGAACGCCGTCACAGCGAGATGGAACTACGAAGAAGGGGTAAGGATGATGGCGCTTTCGTTTCTTTCATTGATAACAAAACATATTCGGTTCGTAAACTCTTTCAGGCGCGCTGGTTCAAGAAATGAACCACCAGGATACAAACTTTTTGTGGGCAGTGTACCATAAAATGTACCAGAAGTATAATAATTTGTTCCTGTAGTTTTCTGGGTTCCTAACTTACCATATCTGAAAAAATAAGATTTAATACTGGAATCTATACAAGTTTCGATGTACAAAATCTGTTCACCAACGTTCCTTCGAACAAAACTGTGGAAATTGTCATATCAAAATTAGAGAATTGAAATTGAATGTAGATGCGATCATGGATATCTTAAAACTATGTACAGAAAAAATGTATTTTCAATTATAAAATTAATTTTATCAACAAGACTTTGGGTTGGATATGGGTTCACCACTTTTTCCAATTCTTATTAATATTTATATGGAGTATTTGGAGGAATCTTTCATAGAAAGTTATCTTATTAGTCCAAAGGTATGATGAAGATATGTTGATGATTTTTTTGCTATATGGAGTCGTGGTCAAAATGAACTTGACCCATTTTTGGAACATATTAACAAACAAGGGACAACAATAAAGTTCACATTAGAAACAAAAATAACAATGAACTTCCATTTCTAGATGTAATGTTAAAGAAATGGACACGTCATGTAGACACAAGTATATAATGGCAGAAAACACATACTAACAGATATCTTTACTACACCTCCAACCACCACACAAGTGTCAAAAAAGGTAGGTATAGTAAAATGCCTTTATGATAGAACAAAAATTTTATGTGTCACAAGAAAAAATCAATGAAGAGATAAACTTCATAAAATCATTATTGAAAGAAAATGGATATCCAGAAAAATTCCTATGAAAAACTTTGACAGAAATTGAAAATCCAAAAGTCCACAATGAAGACATACAACCTACACAAAATACACAACCTATATCAAACATTATACCTTATTTCCCTCGTTTGTCTGAAAAGATAAAGCGGATAAGCATGTTAAAACAACATTCAAAACAACAAATACTTGTTTGCTTGAATGTGGTGGACAATGTTTCTCGATAAATGATAATGGTTCGGACTTCCATTGTCTATATTATTAACTCTCATTGAAACCTGTTGCTAAGAATAAAAGGATGAAAATACAAAGAAAAGGTTGAAATGGATTTTTCGGTCAAAATGAAAATTAAAGGTTTGATTAATCAAAGAGAATAATTTTGTGACAGAAAAGTACACAACTTGAAACTTGGTTTCAACATTTATTCATACTATTTCATTCATTTCTTTATTTAAATTTTTTGACTTATATTTCATATCCGATCATACTTCATGATCCGTGCAGTGCTACATTAAATGAACCTCTTTATTTCTTAAAAAAAAATCAATTTATTTTTATATCCATCGAAATAATAACTAGGTAGGTTTATCCTAATGAATGATGTCAAACAACTCAGGTTTATTTGGGGAATTACTTTCTGCCCACATTGGGCTATTTATTCGCATAGAGCTGTCTCTGAAATAATTAAATAAAATTGGTAGGCCAAGAAAAACTACGAGAATATATTTTCTCCAATTTATAGGATACTGGTAGTATAGTTCGGACAGTTATGCTTTGGAACGAATATTTCCGCTACGAAGTGGAGAGATGTTCTCTCTCTCTCTCTCTCTATGATTTCTTGGCATTTGCTTCCGTACGGCGCATTCAGCCAGCTCAATTCAGGGGGTTACAGCTTTGTCTGATCGATGATCATGCTGTAATCCGTATATCTTCTTTCTTCGTATAGTAATTCTCGTCCTACTGTGGCGACTGTATATCTTCGTGTGCTAAGGAGAAATGGGTTCAAAACAGATAGCACAAACAATAGGTATGGGTATGAGTATGAGTGAAATGGAATGAAGATGAATGAAACTGAAGTGTCTGGAAACATCATAGTTTGAGTTTGTTGTGATCTATAAAATGTATCAATAATTTTAATGTGGATAAGTTCAAACCATTTAAAATTGTTGTGATACTCATGGGGGCAGCAACTCCCTTAAGAATGAGGGCATGATACAGGTCTCTGTTCGGGATCATATTGATCGGACATTCCAAAAATATATGATTTAACGTTTCTACTTTACCACATTCGCAGTTAGGGTGATCTACAATCTTCAATGGAGAGATGTTGATTCGAAACATAACTCTACATAAAGATGGAGTTTCGACATGGGCTCCTTACCCACTTTCAAATTTCTTCGGTAAAGTGTCAAAAGGAACTTTCCTCTGAAGAAACCACTATATTTTACGATGTTTTTTTTCCTCCAAATTCTCGAAAGGTTTATCTACGATTATCGATAAGTCAAATAACCAAATTTTGTATTAGCAACCTTGGGAAAATTCAAATGTCGAAAATTATATGCTGAAATACCTTGAGAGTTGGAAACTAGATATTCACAAATGAACAGTCCTAGATCCACCTTTCGTCTACATGGTCATGGTCAGTAACTTTTTGAATTAATATCTTTGTCCACTTTGTCGCAGGAATATCAGTCCGGTTCACAAGATCCATTTTAGTGAACTTCTGTCCAAAGGCACCAAAAATTATGATCCAAGGCTCAAAATTTTTGAAAAATTTCAAGAGTGGCTAGAAGTTATAAACAATTTAGTAAAAAAAGGGGGTTTGGTTTTTTGCAAATATCTCGGAAATTATCGAAGATATCCAAAATTTGAAAAAAGATCCTTGAAGAGGGGATAATTTCCTAAAAGAATCCTACCTCCCGGAACTCTATCACCAATTTTTATAATTTTGATTTAAATGCAAAAATAGTGCATAAAGCGGGAGAAGCGCGTCCCGCATGCCGTGACCGATATGGACCTTTGAACAATAAACACAATTTCAACCCATCAAATGTCATTCTTAAAAAAAGTCACATACCTTCTAGACCATGGGTTCCCAAAGTGGTGCAGGTGAACCCCCTGGGGTCCACGGACAACGTCTATGTTGGCGTGACCAAAAATTGGGGATTCACTATTTGTAGGCGAGGTTTACAAAAATGTGTCTGGTTTCGATAAAAATGTTGCCATGACTTCATCTATCAATGTACGCAGATAATATTTTAGGAAGCTCAGCGACTATATGTAAAAACTTGTATGTTCCATATTCAGTACAACTTGTCGAGACTTGCCAAGCGCCACCGCCGTCCGCAACCATTGTTCAGACATTACCAATATAAATACGAATGCCAAGGGAAACGTTACTCATCTGTTTCCAGAATTTCGAAAAGAAAAAGTAAAAAGATGCCAAAAAAGTGGTTACATGGAATCGCTCTTTTGATTGACCAACTTTTCTTTTTTGACATCCACTCACCTCAATCAATTAATTTAATTAAACAATATATATATATATATATATATATATATATATATATATATATATATATATAATTTCCATAGATGTAATCTTCACATTATTTTTCGAATTTTGATAATATGGTAGAAATATAACTGCAGGGGGTCTACGGGAACCAGCAGAATTTTGAAAGTGGTCTATGAAAAAAAAGTTTGGTAACCTCTGTTCTAGACACTTCATTGAACGAAAATCCATGCAAAAAATTCTCCGTAATCATTTTATAAGATATACTTTTTTACAAGTTTTACTAATTTTTACAAGTTTCAAATTTACATAATATCCTGATAATTGTTAAACTAAAAACCTCAATTTTTTCACTTGGAGCTTTTCTTGAAAGGCTTTAGAATCAATCCCCATTTTTTTTTCCCCATCGGATGCTGGTCCTGTCACCAGCTGCACCTCAGCCTCTTGGGCTTTTTGTGCATTCCAATTAGTTTCACAGCACCCACTCCATAATTCTAGTCCCCTGTACCAATCTGTACAGGTTCTTCACCGGATGACTGTTGTATTCTTCGGGAGTTAGCCTGGGCTTCCCGAATATTGCCTGTCTCTTGCGGTCTAGTGCTTCGCATTCTGACAGTATGTGTTTGGCTGTTTCTGTTCCTTTGCCACATTGTCTGCAGGAACGTTCTCCGTTGTACAGCCCCATTTTGTTCAGGTGTTTCCTCATTGGGCTGTGACCAGTGAGAAGGCCCGTTATAGTTCGAACTTGATTCCTGCTCAGCTTGAGTAGTTCTTCAGTTTTGTGTTTTGACGGTTCTTTAATGTATGTTTTCCCGTGGTGCATGAGAGGGGCATCTTTCCACCTCTCCTTATGTTTTCGTTTGATCCAGTCCCGAATGCATCCTCGAATGTCGGATTTAGTAATCCCGAGTGCGGGTTCTGGACCAATATATGGAGTTGATGAACCGTTTCTGGCTAGTTCACCAGCTTTTTCATTGCCTTCGATGCCACAGTGTCCTGGAACCCATAACAAAGTTGTTTTGTTATGTTCTGAAAGGACCCTGAGCTCTTCTCGGCATTCCCATACCAGTCTTGATGTCACTTTCGGGTTCATAAGAGCCTTCAGTGATGCCTGGCTATCTGAGCATATCAATCCCCATTGGAAAAATCAAGAAATTTTGATTTCCCACTTTGTTATTAATAATCAAAGAAGGTAAAAATTCACTCAACGTGTGAGAAGAGATTATTCAATAACTATTTTGCGATACCATGTTTTGAAGTCAGTTTTTATTAGCTATCATTATATCTTCTACGAAAATTCACGTGATGATTTTGCTGAAGATTGTCTGATGTATGTGAGCAAAAGGCAATCCTGAATAACGTTGCAGACAATGCAAGGGCCATCTGAATAAAAACATTAAACTAGCAAAATGTTTCAACTCCAACTGTTCAGCATGTTCAATGAATATTTGTTTGCAGATAAAACGTCCCTACTTCCATGTGAAACCCTTAGAAAGGTGTCAGTTGAAGAACTGGCAAGACTACCTCGACTACGAGACTGAACAGGGAGATAGAGTTAGAATTATAGTACTGTTTGAGAGGTGCCTGATAGCATGTGCTTTGTATGAAGAGTTCTGGCTGAAGGTGAGTTTTCAATGACAAATAGGTAGGTTCACGAACAATTGAAACACACTACTGAGTGTCTGCAGTTTTAATGGTAATATGCGATGTTTCTAGCTTTATGACATAAGATGTCTAAAAACCACGGTCGGTATATCGGTTCGAGTTTATTATCATGTATCCCCATGTTTTCGAAATATTTTGACACTAATTTTCATTCAGATGTGTAGAATACAAATGATATAACAAAACGCGACACTTTCCCTTAGTTCAGAAGTTTTCGCCTCGTCAAAGTGGGGAAGAAGGACTTCGATTTATTTTCCCTGTAAATATTTCCATTTCACTTGAAAACTTTCAAGCTAGGAAGTTGGAAGTGTATACTCAACCGGTCAATCGACTAAGTATACTTGTTGTTTTGAGCAATCAAAAAAGGGAGCAAAATCATATTTATGAATAATGACATTAAATGAAAGGAACAAGAGTAAAGGGAACATAACGGAAGTTTATCAGATATGATTGGCATGTCAAGCACATTCATTGAAATAAAGAATGACTATCGCGACATTTGTTGGAAGCTGCATCGAATTCGTCTATTTGTAATGCCTGCTCGAAACAAAAAATTAATTTAAATAATCTGCAAATATTTATTGAATGTCCATTTCATAATATAAGTTTGAATGCTTGTGAATAAAATAGTGCACAAATCTTGGCGAAATTCAACATTCCTTTCTTGAAAGATTGCATGCCTCAGCCTTTTCACCTCTGTATGTAATATATATATATATATATATATATATATATTCACAAAAAAAAATTGCAAAAATTCGTATAAATTGAGTAGCACAAGTTTAGATAGGAAACAGCACACTTGTATAAACCAAAAACTATCGAGCCACATTCATGTATCGGTTTGTTAACCACAACTATACAATAAAAGTAAAGGATTCACAAAAATTTGTACAGAAGAAAAATGCAGAATTCTCTTTTATCTAACTGTGAGGGAGGATTTTCCATACTTGGATCGATCGATAGAAAGCAACAAATAATAAAATTTCATTACACCACCTAACTTTGAACACATCTTATGTGCGAGAAGAAGTTTTCTTCGGAAAATATGGCGTCACATACCCTAAAGACGACTTACATTATATGATGCAGTTCAAAAGAATGACCATCAATTTACCTGTAATTTTAAGCAAAATGGAAGTGTTATGTGAGTTCTCTTTCAGCTCAAAAATTTTAAACTTGGGATAATGAAATGGATGCGTAAATACTATATTATGGAATAAAATCAACAGATGAGAATTTCAAGATGGCAACTGGGCGCTATCTGGAAAAAAAATATATGGCAAGGGGGGTCTTGTGATACATCATTTTGAAGCTCCTGACGAATACTTCACAACCCTAGAATATGAAGTCAATATCTTCAACCTACTACGAAAAAAAAATGTCAGTAGGACATCATTGTTCAGTTCAAATATTCTCATTTAGTTTTCGATTTTATGAGCAGATAGGTACCACGTAAACTATACCCAAAATGGTCAATTGAAGAAAATTTAACAGGAGAACTGAATGTGTTTGCTGGGAACTACTGTTGATCCTCTAATCACCGAAATCGTCGAAGTGATTCCTATTCGATATGGTTATTATTATTCAAACAAGACGGAACACCAGCACATTACCCCAGACAAGCACGATAAATACTTTCCATGGTCGTTGGATTGGCCATCGAGGTCCTACGGAATGGTCAGCCCGCTTGCTATATTTGACACCTTTAGACTGTTTTATAGGGTTATTTGAAGCAAAAGGTGTACGATACTGAACATGATTCAATATTGGATATACTGCAGAGAATAATAAATATTTATGTGGAAATATCGACGTTTAAGAAAACCGTTTCGAACATCTTTTGAACTGAACCCTGCTTATTTCCCCAAAGTATGAAGTTGAACGTCGATATATTCAGGCAATTATTAAATGTTCCGCCATTTTGTAGTAGGTGAAGATATTGGCTTCATATTCCATTTAATTTTTTTCCAGATGGCGCCCAGTCGCCATCTTGAAATTTTCATCTATTAATTTTACCCCAAAATATAGTATTCATGCATTCAATTTCATTATCCCGAGTCTCAATTTTTTGAGGTAATCCGTTCAAATAATAAAAGGGGGAAAGATATTTAAGAAAAGCACTGTATAACTGAACATTAATGAAATTGATTCAGAAAATATTGTAGCCCTAAAGAAGACGAGAATAATCGTCTAAAAGCTGGCATTACATCTCTAGACACTCGGTAGTGTGTTTAAATTGTCCAATACTGAACCTAAAAAAACAAAAAGAGCACCCGCGGTAGTGTTACTTGATATAAACAAGTTTGATTTGTAGTTCGTTCATTATTTGGAGGGACTCAAAGACAAAGAAATGCAACCGAAAATAAGAGACGTGTACGAGAGAGCTTGCACCATTCACCACTTGAAGAAGCCCAGCCTCCATTTGCAATGGGCCCTATTCGAAGAGGAAGCAGAGAACCCCAACCGCGCAGCAGAAATTTTGGTCAATCTGGAAAAGTCAGTGCCCAATATTTTACAAATCGCCTACCGGAGGATAAACCTAGAGCGGCGGCGAAACGACTATGAAAAGTGTTGCCAACTCTACGAGCACTACATAAACAACTCAAAGAACAAAATGATTTCGAGTAACGTCGCCATCAAGTATTCCCGGTTCTGCTTTAGGGTGATGAAAGACATGGCGAAGGCTCAAGAAGCGCTTAAGGCGGCTATCGCGAAGGATCCAAACAATCCTAGGTTGTATCTGCAGCTCATCGATCTTGCGTTGCAGAAAGAGAACGTTTCCCAGACGGAAGTTATTGAAATTATCGACTCGTTTTTGGATAAAGAGAGCACCGACATAGAACAGAAGGTCCTATTCGCCCAGAGGAAGTTGGAGTATGTGGAGGACTTTGGCTGTGACGTAGCGTCCGTTCAGGTCGCCTATGATCAGTACCAGAAGGTCCTCAAGCAGGGCAAGGATAGCATTAAGAAGAAAGAAACGAAGAGGTGAATATTTTTTTGAAACTAATCAACAAGAGTGGGTACGCTTGCTTGAAGACTGGTGAGCGTATTCAACTTAACTTTGAACGATATGTTCAAAATCAATTTGCCAGAAAAGTAATTGTTTTCTGACAGATATTAGCCCACTGACCCACTGTGTAGGTAAAGATGACTGGCTTTCGATCATATCATTCAAAGGACCACACACATTCCCTATGCAAAGAGTCTCGGTCAAATTGTCCAAATTTTTCAGTATGTTGTTGAGCTCGGCCTCCTGAACAAAAGTGACCAGGGGCACACAGAAATTATATCTATAGTTTACGAGATACAGAGTGTTGAAGTTGTTCAATGGCACTTTTGAGGCCATTATTTAGTGAACTTTATCGCTGGGAATATTACAAAATTAGTGGATTTTCAAACTATACATATTATTATTACATAATTATAATACCAGGAATGGAGAGTTATAGCGAATTCCTGAACATCGAATGACACTGTTTAAGAAATCTCCACAGTACCGTGCTATCTCCTGCTTCAACAAGTTACAAGATGAATTTACAAAAATGATCTGAAATTCTACAACCATGTTAAACAATGCCTAATACAAAAATGCTATTATAGTTACCAGAACTTAAATGACGATCTCTCAACCGACTCTAACACATTTTAATGTCTGTTATTTTAAACCAAAATCGGATCAAACAACACATAGTGCTTGTTTATTTTTGTGTTTTATTATTGTGAGGAATGATACGTAATTTAAGACTATATATTATGTTCACATATTCGTGTTTTATCGATATTTTCAAACTCTTTTTAATTTTTGTGAATATCAACCATATATTCAGTTTCTTCTCTTGTTTTCTGACTAAGTTCTCTGAACGTTATGCTTATTTGACTTATTATCCACTTTGGTTTCTATTACATATTTACCTCGACCACATATACCAAGTGTATCACAATTGGTTAATAAATATTATTATACCATACTAATATACATGGCCAGTGCAATGGTATGTTTTTCAAGCATTTTTGAAAGTAAGTATAAGTGTATCTCTTATATATTTGAATTACATGATTGGATTAATTTAGTGCATCAGTTATATGCGCCATGTGGCCACTTGACAGAACGTAAATTGAGAATATTATACAGAGTGACTTGAGAATACACGAGACTAATAATCCAAAAAATTACGGAAAAACACAGTATAAAAAAACTAACAGATCCATTTTATTTATTCCCTCACATTTTATAGGGGATATATCATATTTCCATGTCTAGTTTTCATTTAATGGAAATCCGATTGTATGATTATTAATTTGAAGGATAATTCAAACTTATTCTTCACAAAGCAGCTCACAACTTCTTTCCCACTGAGAGTATACAGAATAACTACTTGAAAATGTATAGTCAAAAGAAAGAATTACATATAGGTATTTACTTAAAATCATATTTTTGCGGAATCAATCAATCTTATCGGATATACTCAACACAGAAAATTCAATTTTCATACGGTCCGACTTATGACGTTGATGCTCTAACCTGAAACTATTTTCATTTTGTGTATCACAGGAAAAGTCATGATTTTTCCCTGTACACAGTTTCCAAAAATGCTTGAAAAACATACTATTGCACTGGTCATGTATGGTAGTATGATATAGATCGAAAATCTACAAATAATTTTGTGATATCCCCAGCAATAAAATTAACCCAATGGCCTGAACACTCTGTATCTTCTGAAATAGACGATGTATTGCCTTTTTACTCCTTCGATATGAAAAGTGTGTAATATACTCCAGGCGATAATCGGCAATCTCTTTGGGCAATTATTCATAATTAATGCGATATATAGATCTCTCTATATTCTGAGGCTCTTTGTTGGAAATAGTCTGTAGGTCTCATGCAATAATTACATGATAAGATCTCCCAATGCAAGGGCTAATAGAGATATCAATAAGTCTGGGTCGTTTGTGAGTACCAGATCAGTGTTGAAGGGATGTGGTTTTGTCTGAATCGTGTTGGTTCAGTTATCAGCTGATAGGGAACAGAGTTCATAACAGTACCAGCGAAAAGATCAGTACCGGAGGCTACGTTCGGTACGTGTGTTATCGGTCATTTTTTGCTTGGATTGGTGAAATTCTGTAAATGCATCCAATGGTAAAGCGCCTTTTTCCCGCGACACTGTGAAAGGCAACCGTCAAGTTACTGACGCGTGATAAGCAACGAATTGATGTTCATTTCTTTTTCAAATCAGATATTTTGAGCTAACACATTTTGTTCTAGTTATTCAGTGTGAAGTAAAAAAAAAAATCTTTTAATTTTCTGTTCTTTAATTCCAGCGAAACGTCTGCACCCAGCAAAAAAGAAAAACCAACAGTTCAGTCATCTTCCCAGTCGAGCACCTACAACTATGGAGCTTATGGAAACTCTTCGGCACAACCTGCATATCCCTATTCTGGTTCTCAACAGCAAGGGCAAAACTACTATCAGCAGTATGGCCAGGGCAGCGATCAGTACCAGTATCAGAACTGGCAGTACCCCCAAGGAGGATACGGAGGTTATAACCAGTGGGGTGGTTATGGTGGGGGATATGGATATTGAAAAGTTTTTATTTGATATCAGTCTAGTAACTCATTTTCCATAAGTGTATATGTAAGTATTTGTTGAGCTGCTCATATTTCACTTGGTCTCAACCAAATATAAGCCACCTAACGGTATATTTAGGCAAAAACAAGTGGATTTAAGATTATGGAAATTTTATGTGGTTTTGATTTTTTCATTTTAAAATAAATATTCTTTGATTTTTTCTCGGACTTTGTCTTCTTTGAAAGGCAATAAACTCTTAAAATAGACCTTGGACGAGTTAAATATGCACTTATGAAGAATTATTGATCAATTTTGTCATTGAGACAATGCAAATTAGGTTAACACATTTTTTGTAAGAGCAAGTTTTGTTATTATTTTTATTTGTAAAGTAACTGTGTAATTAGTACAGCAAAATAAAGTGAAAAACATTTAGGTGTACGAAAAATAGTTTAATTTCTTATAAATAAATATTCATTCAGATTATTATTTTGTATGAATTCTCCAACAAACTGAACAGAACAACGACAGGATTCTCATTTTTTGGGTCGCTTTTCTGGGTGTAGATCTCATCACAAACCGTGGCTATGTATTTTTTTTGTCTTGGAGGGCACCTGAAATGAAAAAAAAAAAACGAGAATTGTTTTTCAAAGTAAAGGGCGAGTAAATCAATATAATATATTTTGTTTGATGAACAAGAGAACAATATAATACATTGAGTATTTTTATAACGAATTATTGATTTTTTCAAATTGTGTAGAAACAAACAGTTGATATCAACCAATCTTTCAGTATCTTTCTATATGAAAAGGTTCCTATTTTCTTAATATGATTTGTGCATCATATTTTCGTGGTAAAATATACATGAAATTCCTTACTTGGAAAAGTGCCTCAGATCGAATTGGAAAAGCAATAAAAATATGAGGTCTACGAGGGGTGTTCATGCCTGCCAAATGGGAAATTGATAAACTACTAGTGTTTTCCCTTTCAAAGCGTTCCCAGTGTTCCATCCATATTGTATTTTATGATTTTGACATGTCGAATTTCACTTAGCTATGAGTTATGATACAGTGTAACCCACTCAAAATCATAGTACTCTCATGAAATCTACATTTTCCGACCGATTGAATTTTTTTCTTTTTTCAGCAGGAAGAGTGTCAAAAAGTCTATGTTTGCACCAAAACTGCAAAATATAATTCCAAATTTCAGGGCATACTATGATTTGTTTTGTGTTCTCTAAATTGCAAAATTTCATTAGCGATTTTTTTAAGCGAAATTTCGATACCACCACTGGATTCAGCATCTTTTATTTATTGTATTATAATTTTTTTTTTTAGTTTTTTGCATAGCTTCGATAATTTGATATCCGGATATATAGTGACTGCACTCTGAAAGTAATTCCAGTTATATCGCACGCATTGACTTATGAGATTTATTATCGATGGCAACCAAAGCACCGCCTCCACGTAAACCATAATTTCTATCTTTCCAATACCCCACAAAATTGGTAATAATTCAGAGTCAAGTACACCTTCCTTAAACCAGGTTTGTGAATTACTATTACATTATGTTCACTTGCTAAAACCTTCTTATAAAATGTGTTGGTTTTAGTATTGAGTCCATTACAATTCCGAGTATATCAGAAAAACTTTGTTCTTTTTATTGGCTTGTTGGATGGCTCCCTTGATTTTCTCCGAATCATAGAACCATTACAGCTTATCCAATCCAACTTGGCACGGTAATTGTTTACACATTTGGCTTAAACTGAATATATTTCAAATGGCTGCTTGTCCCGAACGGCGCAATACGTCTACTTTTATTATCCAACAAAATAATATGTTGCTATTTACTTTATCAGCTATTTTTTGGATGAATATATGATCGAGACAAATCTGTTGCACCATTTCGTAAGGGAGAGTTTTCGCTTTTGCTTGCTGGCGAGTAAGTTAGATTATGGCTTTTTTGTTTAATTACTTCTGTAAATAAGGGAAGAGATAAAACACAGGGTATAAACCACAAACGAGTTTCTTGTCAAAATATCCGCTCATTTCGACAGCCAAAATAATTATATAATTCATTGTAGTATTTAATAATAATAATGTTGATTTGTTCAAAAAATATCGACATTGGCACAAATCTATCGCTAATTGTTGGATAAAAGTTAAGGTTGGGGTAACCTCTCTAGCTTTTTTTAAATCTTATTTTATTCGAATTTTTGCCAGATGATTTTGTTAATAGCGACTTTATTCTCTAAAGTATATGTTGTCGATATTTTTTTTTGAAGTGGTTCGTAGAACAGAATGTTTCGGATTTCAAAAGAGAGTAAGTTGATCATTTTTGAACCCAAGTAGGTGAAACTTCTTTGACCTATAGTTTTATTGATGCATGGAACAGTAAAATTGTTCTTATTTCGGGTGTGATACTGTTTCCTGAGCTTCTTTTATGATTATTGATGTTTGAAAACATAAATTGCAGCATATAAAAATATATGTCTATAAAAAAGTTTCTCAGGAGAGTATATATGTGAGACATTTGGAGAATTATTTTGAAAAACTGCTTATGTATATTCTCCATTGAAAGGTGTGTTTTAAGAATTTCACGCCACCTGACCCATTGAACAGTTTAGGGTCAACTAAATGTGGATTTATGCAGCCTAAAATATCAAATAACAATTATGACGTAACAAATATCAAAAGTTACAAGTGGCGAAACTGTTTCCATTTATGTAAACCAAATTAACAAGTAGAAATAGATGGTGCGCAGGCGCATAGGTCAGTTTCAAGCATCATTAGTTATGAAGGTTGATGATATGTAACCCAAGCATATTCTCTTTTATAATTTCATCCTTGAATTCCTTGTTCCTTCGTCATATGAACAAGAACATTTCCTAACAAGTTCCACGGGATATAGTCATCAATTTCCATTATAAAAATAATATTTTTGTACGTTTTTTTTGACAAGAGTTAAGTTAATTTTGTGGTGTCATACCAATTCCGTTGGTTATTCATTTCTATATTTTTGTTGGTTCTGGGGTATTTTCTATACACGAATGGTATCTTTGGATGTACCTATCTGCTGACAAAAATACCCCGGTATTTTTCAATCTCGAGCAAGTGCGAACAGTGATGATGAACGTCGATGATTTGTCACGAATATTTTTTTATTTAAAGCATGAAATTTTGAAATCATAGAAATCGCAAAACTAGAACCACTGATTGGGCAAGACAGTTGTGGTTTGATAATACCTAGACAATGTCATCCAACCCAAGCTTTATCAGCAGATAATGCATTCATCAAAATTAGGTTGGACAATTCACGGAGCCATTGAAGGAACCAGCGTATTACCGCATGTAAATTTTTGCATTGTCATGTTGGAGATGAAGAAATGCATCAAATTGTCTCTCAATACAGCATTCAATGATAATAAATAATTTGATTTTTTTGTACAGGGCCACTCTATCGGTCCACCTCTACCAATCCACCTCCTAAGAAAACAGTTATTCAAAAACTCGCGAACATCACGTGCATAGTGCGAGGGTGCACCATCTTGTTGCAACCATATTTGGTAATTTAGGATTGTTGGCGTTTGGAAAAATATTGGCAAGGATAGGTTTGAGTTCATTTCTTAAAAATTTCAAGTAACGCTCCTCTGTGAGATTTCATTCGAAAAAATAAAGGCCAATAATTCTGTCCTTGATTCTCCCTGCCTAAACATTGAGTTTCTGAGGGTATTGAGTATGCCCATCTATCATCCTGTGGGATTATTCCTACACCAATTTCTGCAATTTTGACAATTCACTGAATCATTGAGGCAGAACATAGCCTCATCGGAAAACATAATTTGTTCAATAAATTGCGGTTACATAAATCCTGCATAATTTCACAGAATTCCATACGGCGATTGGGGTCATCATCATTGAGTTTTTGATGTAGCTGTAAATTGTATGGATGATACCTTTCTGCTTTTAGAATACGTAATACAGAGCGTTGGGATATGCCATGGTCTGCTGCAATTTGTCGTGAAGTACTGTGAGGCTGTGTACTGTTTTCTCCTACTATAGGACGTCCAGCATTCCGAATGTACTTGACAAAACCAGTTTTTTTAAATTTTTTCTCAATCTCACTTTTAACGACTGATAGGTCTATTTGGATACATCGTATTGAACAAGTCACATACCTCTTGCTGAGTTCTGGTTCTATCTCAGCATCCAATGAAAATTAATATTTCATACGTTGGATTTCACTTGGTAGGCATAGTTTACTTTCAAAACCTTTTCAATTCAAATATGTGGTGAATATTTCACAAAACGTCTTAAGTTGATATTTCAACTGACATTTACTTGAGTTTGACTTTTACGACTTTAATTTACGATATTTAAGACTAGGAAATAGCTAACTATTTATATCTATATAATAATAATATTATATGTAGCTAGGTCCAGACATAAGCAGATAACTCGGTAGACTAAACAAACTCGTGGAATCAGTTCAATGGATGGTTCCATTTTTTACAGCGTGTGCGAGCTTTGCAAAGTGTAACGGAAGACACACTCGGGGAAGTGAAGAGGTTTCAAGGGCTAGCACCGGTGCTAGCCCATCGCCTTACGATGGGAATGTCTCTCTGAACACGACTGAAAAAGTTTGCTCGCGAATTGCGCGTACAAGCCTTCGGGGCTCAAACCCCTCTTGGCGCGTCGGGTCTCATCACGAGGGTAGCAATAATTGCGGAAAGAAGATAGGAAAAAATAAGATTATAAGTTATTCGTGTGCATAAGCGTCGTTTGGAATTGGATTTCCTCCTATTCGAAAACCAAGAAATTATAGAATGGGAGTCGCCCTGGGAATCGCCATGCATGGTAGACAGACTTGGTATGTCAGTCTTGAGGTGTGTTGACGTAAATTACCATTTTATTCACTTGTGGGAAGAGGATCCATTATTTTTCATTTATGTTGATGTACATCTAGAAGTTATTGAGATGGGTCTTAGGGCGGCCTATCACATATATTCAGCCGGTAGGGTAATGTGTGTGATTGTTTTTTTGGCTTTGGAATGAACCAATTAGCCAAGGTAGGGTAATGTCGAGGCATAATAGGTAGAGGTACATTGGATTCTTGTGAGCATATATTTGTCCGCTTATACCTTCTTGTTGATTGAACTGATCGAATCAATGAATGATTTCAAAGTCATAAATTGTTTCAATGAATATTTTTTTCATCTTATATTTTCTTATCTATGTTTGTTCCATTCCTATTATTTTTTATTTGTTGCTAATATAGTGTTTGAAATTATTATCGGATTTCATTTCCAACTAGCCGCCCCATTTTCAGAGTACTTGAAGCAGAAAATAAAACATAAGTTTATCATTAAAGGCCCCTTTCCTAGTGTAAAGGGCCGATATTTCATGTCCGTTTTGGAAATTGCCTCAACGTCCAAAATTTGACGTGGGGAAATCTACGTCTGGTGACAACAGCTGCCATTAATGAAAATAATAGCCTTTCGTCCATATTGAAATTATTGACGTGCGGAGGGATCCTGTTTCGATTTCTTGTGGAGACGAGATTCATGTAAAGAGAAGGAAAAACGTTCCACTCTCGCTGTCGTTACATCTGGTGATCTAGCGTTGAGATTTATTTTTTGCCAAAGTGTGAACTTGTTGAAAAGCAATGCCAAAATAATACCCTTTCAGCAATTACCACACTGGTAACAGAGCGGTGGGATTTTGTATTTGAAGGAAAATATCGTGGGAATCTTGTAGGTACCTAGCACAGCAAGAAAATTAAAACAGAATAATTTCAATACACTACCCGTTCGTTAGAATGAGAATAAATCTCACTTTTGCAATTAGTCAAGAAGGTGATAGCTTCTGTACAGCGTTGGTACAATTCGCTCTCTATCCTCAATTAGTATAATTATTCAATAATGCCGAACAAATTTTCCAGTACAGGGGTGAGAATTGTTGGACACAACATCCTGCCTTATTGTGGTATATTATGTTCAACCTGGTATATGGATATTATAAATATATGTTAGCGGAAGTAGCTTTAAGTGCGCAGGACAAGAGTGGGGCAGAGATTGAGAAGGGACAGCCATTTTTCCAATATACACATGTAAAGATATCAGCGAGTGAATATATTACAGTATTATAGTGATTAACCGTGTTTGCTTTCATATTAAAGTAATACGCAAAATATCACAAGTGGCGACGAGTGTATTCGAAAATCCCACAGTAAATTCCGTAGATTACAATAAGTATTCAACTTCGAGTGGCAATAACTATGGCGATAGAATATATTGGGCATTTGCGTGAGTTTGACCCCGCAAACTCGCACTGGTCAATCTTCCAAAAACGCATAGACAGTTATTTTGTGGCAAACAATATTACCGATGATAAACGTAAAGGTGCAATACTACTGAATGTACTTAGCGAAGAGGCATACAAATTAGTGCATAACCTCTGCATTCCCGAAGAACCAAATTCCAAGTCGTACTACACTGAGCTGAGCAGACTATTTACAGAATATTTCAAACCAAGTGAGAGTGTCTTTGGTGCCCGTTATAAATTTTATACTGCCAAGAAATCTCAAAACGAAACGCCTAAAGAATGGGCCGCTCGTTTAAAGAGTTTGACGGCACCATGTCAATTTGAAGTTAACGAATTAAAAATGGTGCTGAGAGACCTTTTCATCGTTGCTTATGATAAAGGACCAGTGCAAGATAGGTTGATGGAAGAGAAGAAATCTGTGTCTTTCGAAGATGCGGTAGAGATAGCCTCTGTAAAATCAGCAGTCCTACCTACAGCTTCAAGTTCCAGTTTTGATCATTTTATCAAGAGCGAACCGGAATTACATTATACGTCCTCGAGAAGACAACGGCGATCACTCAGCGGGGGGCGTGTTCATAGTTCCACAGCAGGAGGCGCAACAGGATTTGGTTCATCTACGTCACCTCACGTTGAACCGGCGTCGGCGCAATCTTCATTTTCCTCGGCTAGGCACCCGAAATGCTTGATTTGCGGACGTCGGAACCACACAGCAGATAAGTGTTCTTATCGAAATTGTTTTTGCCATATTTGTAAAAAAAAGGGTCATTTAGCACCGATGTGTTCTCAGAATGATTCAAATAAAAACTATAGAGATAATGTGAATAGAAGTTCACAAAATTATTTGGAATCAGCTGGGGAGGATTACTCATTGTTTACTTTAGATGCAAAAACGAATCTTATTATAATTGAAATATTTATTGAAGGAATTCCTTATAATTTTTATTTGGATACAGGATCCAGTTTCACGGTAATTTCAGAACAGTTTTATATCGATAATTTTGCAAGCTACAATTTACAGAAAACTGATGAAAAAATATTTCATTTGTATAATGGGGATCATATTGTTCCAATTGGTTTTTTCAACTGTCCTATTTCTTTTCAAAGCAAAATGCATCATTTAGATATTTATGTAGTTAATACAGCTACAGGTCCACCTTTGTTAGGACGCGATTTTTTTAACCTATTTGGATTGAATATTACAAACAATAATTTTATTGGTTTACCGGATGAATTACAATATCTGGTAAAGAAATTTTCTTATGTTTTTGAGCCAGGTCTGGGCAAATTTACCAAGGGCACAATTTCAATAAATTTAAAATCAGATAATGTTAAACAAAAATTTTTTCGCGCCCGACCTCTTCCGTTCGCTGTTCGGGAGAAGGTTGAGACGGAATTGAGTAGATTAACTCGATTAGGAGTAATCGAAGCAATTGATTATAGTCCATGGGGAACACCAATTGTTCCAGTTTTAAAAAAGGATGGTTCAGTTCGAATCTGTGGTGATTTTAAGGTTACTTTGAACCCGTACATTGAAATTGATCAATACCCTCTCCCACGAATTGAAGATTTATTCGCGACACTACAGGGGGGTGAATAATATACGAAACTTGACTTGGCCAATGCTTATACTCAGGTGTGTTTAGATGATAAGTCTAAGGACCTTGTTGTCATCTCCACACATAAAGGGTTGTATCGTTACACTAGGGCTCCTTTTGGTATAGCATGTATTCCAGCAAAATTCCAGAAGATAATGGAATCTTTATTCAGTGGGCTGCCTGGTGTTGCCATTTTTCTTGATGACATATTAATCACAGGAAAAGATAGAAAAGAACACCTCACCCGTTTGGAAGCAGTATTCAATAAACTACAAGAAGCAGGTTTGAAGATTTCTTTAAATAAATGTGAATTTTTCAAAAACAAAATTTCATACTTAGGCTTTATTATTGATAAATATGGGTTGCATACTTGTGAAAGTAAAATTTCGGCTATAAAAAATGCGCCCATACCCCAAAATGTAACCCAGTTGAAATCTTTTTTGGGTTTAATAAATTATTATGGAAAATTCGTTCCCAACTTATCAACAGTGTTACATCCTCTCTATAATTTATTAAAAAGTAATGTCAAATGGTCATGGTCATCAGAAGTACAGAACGCTTTTGATAAAGTAAAGCTCTTGCTAATGTCCCCAGATGTGTTAGTTCATTTTAACCCGGAATTGCCATTAAAACTTATAACGGACGCGTCAAATTACGGAGTTGGATGTGTTATTACACATATTTTACCATGTGGTAAAGAAAAACCCATCGCATACGCATCTCGTACATTATCAAAAGCGGAACTTGAATACTCTCAAATTGAAAAGGAAGGTTTGGCGATTATATTCGGATTGTGCAAATTCAATTCATTTCTTTACGGACGTAGGTTCACGCTGGTAACAGATCATAAACCGCTTATTTCCATTTTCCACCCAAAAAAAGGGATACCGCAGTTTTCAGCGAACAGACTACGCCGATGGGCGGTCATATTATCGAATTATGATTATGAAATCGAATTTGTACCATCTCATAAAAATTATGCTGATAGTTTATCCCGTTTACCTGAGTCCAAACAAGATTTAAAATGGGAAGATGTGGATGTTGACTTCATAAATTATTTTTCTGAAAATGACAATTTTCCTATTAATTTTCTTAATGTAAAAAGGGAAACTGCAAAGGACCCATATCTTCGGAATATCATTAATTTTGTTCGTACTGGGTGGCCTCATGTAATTGAGGACGAACTAAAACCTTTTTATAGGATTAGAAATGACCTCACCATTGAGCAGGAATGTTTAATGTGGAATAACAGACTGATTATTCCCAATATATTGAGAAAAAAAATTTTAGAGGATCTCCATTCTTCACACATGGGAGTTGTAAAGATGAAGAGTTTAGCGAGGTCATACTTTTGGTGGCCAGGATTAGATAAAAATATTGAAAATGTATGCAATACTTGTGAAAATTGTTCCTTAAATAAGAGAAGTCCGGATAAAGCTATCCTGAATCATTGGCCGTTGCCATTAGAGGTGTGGTCTCGCATCCATTTAGATTTCATGGGGCCATTTTTGAATAAACATTTTTTGATTGTTGTTGATTCTCATTCTAAATGGATAGAAGTTTACCCGATGGCCTCTATCACTTCTAAAAACACTATAGAAGTGTTACGATCTACTTTTGCGCGGTTTGGTCTACCGCGACAGATCGTAACAGACAACGCAACCACATTCACTTCAAGTGATTTTCAGTCATTTTTAGTCCAAAATAATATTAAACATATTACTTCCCCACCGTATCACCCTTCTTCCAATGGAGCGGCGGAAAACGTTGTAAAAACTATAAAAAATTCATTGAAAAATGCGCTTGGTAAAAATGTGACTGTGGATTTGAACAAAGCTATAAATAATTTTCTTTTCGATTATAGAAACTCAGTGCACTGCACAACAGGATTTTGCCCAGCATATCTCATGTTTGGTAGAAAATTGCGCACTAGGTTTGATATACTTCTGCCAGAAAAGGAAAATAGTTTTCCAGGTTTTAAAGAGCGCGTCCTCAACAAACAAACATCACAAAAAAAGTACCATAGAGGAAAACGTTTTGTGGAATTTCCCATTGATGAGGAAGTTACTGTTAGGGACTATAGGAATTTTTCCAAGCCTAGTTGGATAAGAGGTGTAATTTATAAGAGAATAGGTAAAAGCACATATTTAATTAGAATACCTGACTTGAATAATGTCATTTGGAAGCGCCACCTGAATCAAATTAGGAGGAGTTTTCGTTTGTCAGAACCCCTCATGTCAAAAACTTCACATATGTATGAATCAGGTGATGCTCGAGAAATGACATCATTTATACCTAGTACAAACTGTGGTACAAATATAAATAATAATGATAGCCACGATGAGTTGGGCAGACCAAAGAAAATCAGTGAAAGTGTCGTATCTAGTGTCAGTGACAGCAATATGATTCGTCCAAAAAGAGTGATAAAACCAGTTCAACGATTGACTTATGAATAATCATGAATACTTTTTTTTTGTGTACAATTTTTTTTTCTCCTCTTGTCTCAATCATTATTATTTTTTTTTAAGAAGGGAGGTATTGTGGTATATTATGTTCAACCTGGTATATGGATATTATAAATATATGTTAGCGGAAGTAGCTTAAAGTGCGCAGGGTAAGAGTGTGGAGAAATTGAAAAGTGACAGCCATTTCAACACACACACATGTAAAGATATCAGCGAGTGAATATATTACAGAATTATAGTGATTAATCGTGTTTGCTCCCATATTAAAGTAATACGCAAAATATTACACTTATACTTCTGAGTCCCATCTTGAAAAATTATACAGCATCTATTCAACCTGTAGGATGATTTCTAAAAATGTTCCATATACAAGCAATGGATACATTCAAAAGTTATAGAGGATCGTTTTTTTTATCAAAAATAATAATCAAAATGTGTCTGGAATAGGATGATAACTAAAGATCAGTTTTGGAGAAACTAATAGAAAAAGTGGATCTTGTATGCGCGTACATGTCGGAGATGATAAAGCAACAAACTCATGTTTTCGAATCTCTTCAATTTTACGGTTAGAGCAAGATCACATGCCCCCCAGACGTTTCTTATTTTCTCAACAATAATATGTGTGGAATGAAGTAGTATATTTGTATGTAATTTCAATGTTCATATCTGTTATCTTGAGCCGACGGCCATTTTCAGCTACCAGGTGTTAGTGGTAGAGGTATCCAAAAACTCAACCAACTTTTATTATTCTCATGGTTGATTATTGTGATTATATGTTTCGAAGACTATTGTTGAAATTTCAATACTCCCAAACACTCAAAGCTCCGAAAAAAAAAAATGGAATTATACTTATATTCTCAGTCTTGATTTTTATATATATCGATACTTAGGAATCTATTTGAATTTCTTCTGTGAACAGCGAGACCTATTGTTGGGGGCCGAGCATCCCCCAGACACATTCAAGTGTCCCTATTGGAATTTCATAAGAAAAGCGATACGGCCTCTTGTGAAACGTTTCAAACAATGTCAAAGTATTTTCAAAGTGGTGCTCATTTGTTGAAGACTTGGTCAAAGTGGCGCTGCGATATTATTTTGGAATATGAAAAAACTATTAGTAATGTTTATCAAGCACAATTCATAGTCGAGGTTCACTTGGAAAGTGAAAAAACACTGAGAACTGTAATAGTAATAGTCGCTTACAAAATTTTACGGTGTTGGATTTTCAAACAACACCAAAGTCCTAACCTTTAATAGCAATAGTTGTCAAAGTGGTCCGACAACTGATAAAACTCCCTACAGTTCCATTGGTCAAACGGCATCGCTTGACCAGATCCCTCGCCTTCATGCCCGTTCAGGCATGGTGCTGAAATGAATGTTTTTCACGGACACTGAAATATAGAAAATAGTTTTTTTCAGGAATTCATCCGTGTGCAGAACGTTCTATATTCCATATTGCAGCATTCGTGAAAAACATTCATTTCAGCACCATACATATATGGACCATATATAGAAATGACAGGACTATAGACAGCCTATGCAAAGTCCCAATGTGGAACGACCCAAAACAGAGCTGTGAATGCGCAATATGGCTGTTAAATTACGTAGCCCAGCGAGGTTCGAGTATATTTTGATATTCACCCAGGAACAATTAAATGTGAATATACGTTATACAAAAATTCGTTTTTAAATGCCCGCGGTTGTCAAATTCGTGAATTATGTTAGGGACTATAGGAATTTTTCCAAGCCTATTTGGATAAGAGGTGTAATTTATGAGAGAATAGGTGAAAGCACATATTGAATTAGAATACCTGACTTGAATAATGTCATTTGGAAGCGCCACCTGAATCAAATTAGAAGGAGTTTTCGTTTGTCAGAACCCCTCATGTCAAAAACTTCACATATGTATGAGTCAGGTGTTGCTCGAGAAATGACATCATTTATAGCTAGTACAAACTGTGGTACAAATATAAATAATAATGATAGCCACGATGAATTGGGCAGACCAAAGAAAATCAGTGAAAGTGACGTATCTACTGTCAGTGACAGTAATATGATTCGTCCAAAAAGAGTGATAAAACCAGTTCAATGATTGGCTTATGAGTAATCAGGAATACTTTTTTTTGTGTACAATTTTTTTTTCTCCTCTTGTCTCAATCATTATTATTTTTTCAAGAAGGGAGATATTGTGGTATATTAGGTTCAACCTGGTATATGGATATTATAAATATATGTTAGCGGAAGTAGCTTAAAGTGCGCAGGGCAAGAGTGTGGAGAAATTGAAAAGTGACAGCCATTTCAACACACACACATGTAAAGATATCAGCGAGTGAATATATTACAGAATTATAGTGATCAATCGTGTTTGCTCCCATATTAAAGTAATACGCAAAATATTAGACTTATACTTCTGAGTCACATCTTGAAAAATTATACAGCATCTATTCAACCTGTAGGATGATTTCTAAAAATGTTCCATATACAAGCAATGGATACATTCAAAAGTTATAGAGGATCGTTTTTTTTATCAAAAATAATAATCAAAATGTGTCTGGAATAGGATGATAACTAAAGATCAGTTTTGGAGAAACTAATAGAAAAAGTGGATCTTGTATGCGCGGACATGTCGGAGATGATAAAGCAACAAACTCATGTTTTCGAATCTCTTCAATTTTACGGTTAGAGCAAGATCACATGCCCCCCAGACGTTTCTTATTTTCTCAACAATAATATGTGTGGAATGAAGTAGTATATTTGTATGTAATTTCAATGTTCATATCTGTTATCTTGAGCCGACGGCCATTTTCAGCTACCAGGTGTTAGTGGTAGAGGTATCCAAAAACTCAACCAACTTTTATTATTCTCATGGTTGATTATTGTGATTATATGTTTCGAAGACTATTGTTGAAATTTCAATACTCCCAAACACTCAAAGCTCCGAAAAAAAAAAATGGAATCATACTTATATTCTCAGTCTTGATTTATATATATATCGATACTTAGGAATCTATTTGAATTTCTTCTGTGAACAGCGAGACCTATTGTTGGGGGCCGAGCATCCCCCAGACACATTCAAGTGTCCCTATTGGAATTTCATAAGAAAAGCGATACGGCCTCTTGTGAAACGTTTCAAACAATGTCAAAGTATTTTCAAAGTGGTGCTCATTTGTTGAAGACTTGGTCAAAGTGGCGCTGCGATATTATTTTGGAATATGAAAAAACTATTAGTAATGTTTATCAAGCACAATTCATAGTCGAGGTTCACTTGGAAAGTGAAAAAACACTGAGAACTGTAATAGTAATAGTCGCTTACAAAATTTTACGGTGTTGGATTTTCAAACAACACCAAAGTCCTAACCTTTAATAGCAATAGTTGTCAAAGTGGTCCGACAACTGATAAAACTCCCTACAGTTCCATTGGTCAAACGGCATCGCTTGACCAGATCCCTCGCCTTCATGCCCGTTCAGGCATGGTGCTGAAATGAATGTTTTTCACGGACACTGAAATATAGAAAATAGTTTTTTTCAGGAATTCATCCGTGTGCAGAACGTTCTATATTCCATATTGCAGCATTCGTGAAAAACATTCATTTCAGCACCATACATATATGGACCATATATAGAAATGACAGGACTATAGACAGCCTATGCAAAGTCCCAATGTGGAACGACCCAAAACAGAGCTGTGAATGCGCAATATGGCTGTTAAATTACGTAGCCCAGCGAGGTTCGAGTATATTTTGATATTCACCCAGGAACAATTAAATGTGAATATACGTTATACAAAAATTCGTTTTTAAATGCCCGCGGTTGTCAAATTCGTGAATTATGTTAGGGACTATAGGAATTTTTCCAAGCCTATTTGGATAAGAGGTGTAATTTATGAGAGAATAGGTGAAAGCACATATTGAATTAGAATACCTGACTTGAATAATGTCATTTGGAAGCGCCACCTGAATCAAATTAGAAGGAGTTTTCGTTTGTCAGAACCCCTCATGTCAAAAACTTCACATATGTATGAGTCAGGTGTTGCTCGAGAAATGACATCATTTATAGCTAGTACAAACTGTGGTACAAATATAAATAATAATGATAGCCACGATGAATTGGGCAGACCAAAGAAAATCAGTGAAAGTGACGTATCTACTGTCAGTGACAGTAATATGATTCGTCCAAAAAGAGTGATAAAACCAGTTCAATGATTGGCTTATGAGTAATCAGGAATACTTTTTTTTGTGTACAATTTTTTTTTCTCCTCTTGTCTCAATCATTATTATTTTTTCAAGAAGGGAGATATTGTGGTATATTAGGTTCAACCTGGTATATGGATATTATAAATATATGTTAGCGGAAGTAGCTTAAAGTGCGCAGGGCAAGAGTGTGGAGAAATTGAAAAGTGACAGCCATTTCAACACACACACATGTAAAGATATCAGCGAGTGAATATATTACAGAATTATAGTGATCAATCGTGTTTGCTCCCATATTAAAGTAATACGCAAAATATTAGACTTATACTTCTGAGTCACATCTTGAAAAATTATACAGCATCTATTCAACCTGTAGGATGATTTCTAAAAATGTTCCATATACAAGCAATGGATACATTCAAAAGTTATAGAGGATCGTTTTTTTTATCAAAAATAATAATCAAAATGTGTCTGGAATAGGATGATAACTAAAGATCAGTTTTGGAGAAACTAATAGAAAAAGTGGATCTTGTATGCGCGGACATGTCGGAGATGATAAAGCAACAAACTCATGTTTTCGAATCTCTTCAATTTTACGGTTAGAGCAAGATCACATGCCCCCCAGACGTTTCTTATTTTCTCAACAATAATATGTGTGGAATGAAGTAGTATATTTGTATGTAATTTCAATGTTCATATCTGTTATCTTGAGCCGACGGCCATTTTCAGCTACCAGGTGTTAGTGGTAGAGGTATCCAAAAACTCAACCAACTTTTATTATTCTCATGGTTGATTATTGTGATTATATGTTTCGAAGACTATTGTTGAAATTTCAATACTCCCAAACACTCAAAGCTCCGAAAAAAAAAAATGGAATCATACTTATATTCTCAGTCTTGATTTTTATATATATATATATATATATATATCGATACTTAGAAATCTATTTGAATTTCTTCTGTGAACAGCGAGACCTATTGTTGGGGGCCGAGCATCACCCAGACACATTTAAGTGTCCCTACTGGAATTTCATAAGAAACGCGATACGGCCTCTTGTGAAACGTTTCAAACAATGTCAAAGTATTTTCAAAGTGGTGCTCATTTGTTGAAGACTTGGTCAAAGTGGCGCTGCGATATTATTTTGGAATATGAAAAAACTATTAGTAATGTTTATCAAGCACAATTCATAGTCGAGGTTCACTTGGAAAGTGAAAAAACACTGAGAACTGTAATAGTAATAGTCGCTCACAAAATTTTACGGTGTTGGATTTTCAAACAACACCAAAGTCCTAACCTTTGATAGCAATAGTTGTCAAAGTGGTCCGACAACTGATAAAACTCCCTACAGTTCCATTGGTCAAACGGCATCGCTTGACCAGATCCCTCGCCTTCATGCCCGTTCAGGTATGGTGCTGAAATGAATGTTTTTCACGGACACTGAAATATAGAAAATAGTTTTTTTCAGGAATTCATCCGTGTGCAGAACGTTCTATATTCCATATTGCAGCATTCGTGAAAAACATTCATTTCAGCACCATACATATACGGACCATATATAGAAATGACAGGACTATAGACAGCCTATGCAAAGTCCCAATGTGGAACGACCCAAAACAGAGCTGTGAATGCGCAATATGGCTGTTAAATTACGTAGCCCAGAGAGGTTCGAGTATATTTTGATATTCACCCAGGCACAATGAAATGTGAATATACGTTATACAAAAATTCGTTTTTAAATGCCCGCGGTTGTCAAATTCATGAATTATGTGATTCAAACGATTTTTGTGGAATAGGAACTGCTAAGGATGAACGGAGTTTTATTTCGGTGAAATTAGACATGAAATGATAACAACCATTCATTTATACTTAGAAATTTTCAAATAATGAGAATTTTTTTTAGTTTTTTCTGACAATGCGCTAATTCTATTGTGTATGTTTAGAGCTTAGTAGAATGACAGGCGCTGATATCTGTTAATTCTAGAACATATTGTAACGAAATGTGCTAGCGCCGGCCCTGCCGCCTATCGATGCGAATTGGCGCGAGATTCCAGGAACGATTATACTCGCGTGATCTCGGCTCATCCAGAAGATTCGACTGTGAAGATTTGTCTAGATGGTTCTCCACTGTATGAGCGAGCATATAAAAGCGGAACTGCTCGCGCCGACGGCAGAATTTTTAGTACAGAGAGTTTTAGTAGCGAGCATTGGAAAGTTATCGGAGCGATTTAAGTGATTGTGTTGTATTGTATTGTGAAAGAGAGTTATAATAAAAGAAGTTCGGTGTTGTTTGGTGTTTTAATCGACGAACCCAGGGATATACAGTAACAGTGGTGTCAGAATTGAGATTTTCCAAGGGAGAAATCGTAACAGTGGTGTCGGAAGTGGAATTTTTGCTGGTAAATAAAAACAATTTATGGTTAATACGAGAAGTACATCTTACGATACGATGGAGGATATGTTGAAATTTATGCAAAACCAATTTGCGGATTGGGAAAGACGACGACAGGAAGATGAAAAGCGTCGGCTGGAGGAGAAAGAATTAGAGGAAAAGCGACGACAGGAAGATGAAAAGCGACGGCTGGAGGAAAAAGAATTGGCGGAAAAGCGACGGCAGGAGGAAAAACAAGAACGAGAAGAATCGCTCAGGAAAATTCTCGAAAATGAAAAGAAAGAACGACAATTAGAACGAGAAAATGAAAAGAAAGAACGAGAAGAAGGACTCCAGAAAATTCTCGAAAATGGAAAGAAAGAACGAGAAGAAGGACTCCAGAAAATTCTCGAAAATGAAAAGAAAGAACGAGAGGAAACACTCCAGAAAATTCTCGAAGAACAGAGGAAAGAACGAGAACGTGAAAAAATAGAACGAGAAGAAGCAATCCAGAAAATTCTAGAAGAACAGAAGAAGGTGAGAGAAGAACAAAAGAATGAATTAGTTCTAATAGAAAAACAATGGAAAGCAGACTTCCAGAACGTTCGAGAACATCAAGACAAGTTATTCGAGCATGTTTTACATAAAACAAAAGTAGAAATGGAAGAACTGAAAGGAGAACTAAGAGTAGATCTGGAGGAACTAAAAGAAGACCTAAAGGAAGAACTAAAGGGAGACGTCAAGAAAATCGACGATGACGTCAATAAGAAAGTGGATATAGTGCGAGAGGAGATGAGAGGTCTAGAAAAACAGATAGCTCTTCTCAAGAACCGAGATCGCCGAGACAGTGTTGCCACGTCAGGAATTTCCGTGAAACCACCGACTTTTGATGGTCAGTCGTCTTGGTCCATGTACCGTCGACAATTTGAGGCTGCGGCAGAAACTAATGGATGGGGCGACGAAGAAAAAGCTACGGCACTAATAGTAGCTTTGAGAGGGCCAGCTTTGGGTATATTACAAACGATACCCATAGAACAGCAGAAGCAATATCAGGACCTGATTTCTGCACTGGAGTTGAGGTATGGCGATCAACACCGAGAACAGCTGTACCGGGCCCAAATGAAGACTCGCACACAAAAATCAGGTGAGAGTCTGCAAGAATTTGAGGCAGATGTTCGACGCCTAATCCAGCTGGCGTACCCAGATGCGCCCGGAGATTTCAAGGAGCAGTTGGCTGTGCAGATATTTATTGACGGACTTAGAGACCCAGAAATCCAAAGAACTCTGCGACTTACAAGTTTCAAAAGGAGTAGCGATGCCTTGGTTGGCTCTTTGGAAGTGGAGGCCGAAAGTGCGTGCAGTTTCAATAGAAGAACCGAAGATGCCCCAAATGCGAAGCAAGCAAAGGTCCTAAAACAAGATCAAGGGGCGAGATGAAACAATACAATGTTGGTGCTCCCTTCGAACGAATCGCCATCGATGTAGCTGGACCGTTTCCGATGACGAATGATGGCAACAAATACATCCTCGTTGCCATGGATTATTTCAGTAAATGGGTTGAAGCTTACGCCTTGCCTAATCAAGAAGCATCCACCGTTGCAAGAGCCCTGGTGGACAACATGTTTACAAGGTTTGGAGTGCCAATGGAGCTACATTCCGATCAAAGAAGAAATTTCGAATCGAATTTATTCAGGAAAGTTTGTGAATTGATGGGAATTAGCAAGACCAGAACAACTGCCCTCCACCCACAGTCTGATGGCATAGTCGAGAGGTTCAATAGGACTATGGAAGAACATCTTTCCAAAGTAGTAGAAGAGCATCAAAAAGACTGGGATCGACACCTTCAACTATTCTTGATGGCTTACCGGGCAGCTGTGCACGATTCCACAAAGCTCACCCCAGCCAGTATCATCTTTGGGAGAGATCTTCGTTTGCCCTGTGACTTGGTGTTCGGATCCCCAAGTTCTGAGGAAAAAGAGGTACAGGATTATGCAGATGAACTGCGAGACAGTCTGATTAGGATTCACGAAATTGCGAGGAGAATATTGAAGATTACTAGTGACAGGATGAAGGCTCGATACGATCTCAAGGCAAATACTGGTGGATTCAAAGAAGGAGATCGAGTGTGGCTGAACAACCCTCGTCGTAGAAAAGGAATTTCTCCCAAACTAACACCATGCTGGGAAGGACCCTATTCGATAGTCAAGAGAATAAATGACGTGGTGTAGAGGATTCAACGTAGC
>JAVJAQ010003093.1:343381-540388 GCA_032362365.1 Zygogramma bicolorata
TTGCTTGTTATACCCTCATATGCATGGATATTATTAATACCTTTGCCATTATTTCTGAATCCAATTTATTTTTTATTTGTACTCAGTCAATTGGCCTGTCTGTTGATGTACTATTGAAAAATGTAATTTAGATAAATATTTTATAGCCATGCCTTCAACATCTGCAGGAATGTCTGTAAGCCAAGAATCTACACAACAGGCCAGTACATCTGAACTAGAACAAGTCAGCTCAATGGCTCAGTCTAAGGTGACACAGCTGAAAAAGGTTATTGTTCAGAAGAAAGCTCAGATTAGGTGGCTAAAGAATATCTGCAAACTGCGTGCCCATAAAGTAAAAACATTGACTGCACTAAGTGATGAAGCAGTTGGTAGTATGTTTGGTCATCTGCCTTCCCTCACAGTGGACTTTATTAAAATGCAAGTGCGCAATGCTGTTGAAAATCCAAAGGGCCGCAGGTGGACTATGGACGAGAAGATATATATTTTTATATGTTTACTTATAACATGAAATAAAACAATTCTTTAATACAACAGATCTATTGAATGCCCATTTAACTTTTTTGTATGTCTCAGTGCTATATTAATAACAATTAGTTTGTAAACCTTTACATTAGCAAAGTCTGTTCAACCATTAAAAATACCTTATACAGATCTCGAAAGAATATTTATAATAGCTCTAAGATATTCATTAACTTTCCTAACCCCTGTTCACTCAAGTTTCAGTTTCTGGCGAATTCAGCATTAGTAGGAACCTTAATAGAGCTGAAAGCTGAAATTCGAGTGAACATTAGTTGCTTGAAAATAATATGACTATGTATTTGAATTTCGCGCCCTATTACTACTAGCGCCACCTACGCCGTGGTTGCAGTGATCGCATAGAACATTATACATTGAGATAGGCGTCTCTCCGTTAGTTGTCTCTGAGTAACAGTACTTTGAATTTTGACAGTAGGTGTAGGTGATGATGTAAATGCGATTTTCCAAAGCTGCAATTCCAATAAGGCTGGATTCAGACAGATACGAAATCCGATCGTACGATGATCAGCTAGCTTTTTGATTGGTCTGAATTTCAATTCAGACCAATCAGAAAGCTATCGGATTTGTTTGAATTCAGCCTTAAACATTTTTCACTTGACGTTGGGACGCACCCATTAACGTTACTAGGCATTCCAGATCACGTGATGTCTGGGCGGCAAACACCAGTGTTACAAATGAAATCACACATTTCGATAAAAACACGAAAGTTTATGGGGCGAAGATACCGCCGTATTGGTTCTAGAGATGTGTTGTGATCTGTCGACCTGTAATTTTGTGACTCGGACAGACCCGTCACAGGAGTGAACAGTTCCGACGAACTATAAAATCGCCGATTGGGCTACTCAGCGGGCTCTCTTGGCGACTTGGAAATCTAGTAGGAGCCTGGAGCCGAAATGGGCTACCTGAAATCCAATAGTGTGCATGCTTTCCATTTTTTTATATTTCGAAAAAACATTACAGTTCATACAGTAAGAGGGTACAACACATACATATTAATGAAAATGAACTAACACAGATATGATTGAATTTAATTTTAAAATAGTGGGTCTCGGTAGTGTAGTGGTTAGCATATGTGCCTATCAAGCGGAAGGCCGGGGTTCGAATCCTCGCCGGGCCACCGTGCTGGGTAATCGCACGTTAAAAGGTAAGGCCTCGTTGATCCATTGCTCGCACAAGTTTCGACTTCTGAGGGTTGACGTTCGTCAGCTGGTTAACGAAAACGAACAATTTTAGAACAACAATACTTATTTACACATCTCTTCCAGATGAAACAGAGTTTTGCTGTAAGGGAGTAGTCGTAGGATTATGTTTATTTTCCACTAACAACTGTTTACAGTACAGTTGAATTATTTGTTCATTGGTGTGAATAACAGGTAGATGAACGTGTAGTTTAAATTTTTCAGAAAAGAATTATTGGTAAATGAAGTGAATTGTAAATTCCAATATCAATAAGTTTGAAGATTCAAATCACATATGTATGTTGCGAATTTGGAAATAGTCCAAAGCCAACTAATTTGTTGAGTTTTTATACATTTTCAATATACTCAGAATTTTTATAACGTGGGAGATGGCAAAACTGGAATAGCCTCACGTACCTATACAATTCATCTTTTCAAAAGTTTTGAAACTAGTATCTGAGAGAAGCGTTCTCTAATATTTTTGAAATCTTGGAAATATCTTGGATGATAAAAACGCACTGTTTTCTCATCGTGAAAATATCTAATGAAACATTTCCATTTGTTCTTTTTCAAGAATAAAATTTAGTTATTCCTTGAACTTCCTGCTCTCTTCGACAAACTGCTTCACATTTGTTGAACTAATCTCCCCATAACTGAAGAAAAACATGCTTGAAAACTGGAAGTTCCATTATTACTTTCTTGACTCAGCAATATTGATTATAATCTTCATTGGCATGTCTTGGAATACTCAAACAACTCAGAGTATGACTGAACTATATGTTTGATTTTTATATCATTACTTCATAGTTCTTTTATGGAATAAATAGAGAAACTTCTCGATGAAATATCAAGGGAGACTCAAGGCAGCGATCAGTCCTTTGATTGGCTGCTGACAAAAAATAATCTATCCAAGAACTTCAAGAGATCTCTTTTTTGGGCAGTGGAGGTAACTATTCAAATATTGACTGCAGCTACACATATTTTATTGTTTGTTTTTCACAAGGTCAATAACACCAGGTTTCAGTTCATAATTCGTGGGCAATATCCAATGAAAAATCATGGTCAAGGTATTTAATGGAAGCAATTTGGCTTCCACTAATACCATGTCTTATTAGAATGACTAGGTTGTTCATGTAATTAATCATTGTTGACAAAAAAATGTATCTCTGAATGAAATATAAAAACTACTCGGTGTAGACAATGATTGCTGCCATTATCTTTGTCATTAGAAAACGATGAGCGTTTTTCATTAGCAAGCCAGTGTGGTGTGTTTATATATGTATATATATATATATATATATATATATATATATATATATATATATATATTTGTGATGTATTCTCGACCGTACTTTATAAACTAGATTTGGAAGTTCTCAGGCTTGCGGTCTTTTTACTAATAAAACTCATTTGTTCTTGATCTCAATATTTCGCTAATGTTTATTAGCTTCATCAGGAGAAAAGCTACAAAGAATGTGACAAAATTTTACAAGATTGAATCGAAAATAACAGTTCTACTTACAACCATAGAATTAATATTCCTGGTGTGTTCATTGCCTTGGAAAGCTGAATCAAACTACCCATGCTCGCATAGTTACTGCCTCACTTAAACTGAATCAGCTAGGCAAAATTCATGTTTATAGGAGTCCCTCAGCTGTACCAGGCAATGATGTAATTAACGTTAATCTAAGGGTTTTTATAAGTAAGCACATGTCTGTCCTTATTTTTTAATATTACAAAAGTGATTAAATAGAACTCAAAATATTGCAATAAATGTTACTTAACTGACCTGTATCGGTTTTATAATTAACTGTATTTGGTTTTTTGTTAATGTGGTACATTTCAAGGAACAACCTGGTTTTCTGGTTACTGACTCTGTCTAGGATTTTTACATTTGAATAATTAAATTGATGGCCGGTTTTTTGGGAGTGGTCGACTGCTGCACAAGAGTTTTTTCCTAGCCGGGCATCGCTCTTGTGGAGGGCTATTCTTTGTTTGAGCCACTGCGAGGTCTGTCCCACATAACATTGGTTACATCCACCACACGGGATTTCATATATAACGTTGCTGTTAAGTGGGACAGGTGTTTTGTCTTTGACTTTTGAAAAGAGATCCGAAATTTTTGTGGTGTTGTATCTGGCTATTTTTATCTGTGGAAAATCTATACAACACCACAAAAATTTCGGATCTCTTTTCAAAAGTCAAAGACAAAACACCTGTCCCACTTAACAGCAACGTTATATATGAAATCCCGTGTGGTGGATGTAACCAATGTTATGTGGGACAGACCTCGCAGTGGCTCAAACAAAGAATAGCCCTCCACAAGAGCGATGCCCGGCTAGGAAAAAACTCTTGTGCAGCAGTCGACCACTCCCCAAAAACCGGCCATCAATTATATTTAATTATTCAAATGTAAAAATCCTAGACAGAGTCAGTAACCAGAAAAACAGGTTGTTCCTTGAAATGTACCACATTAACAAAAAACCAAATACAGTTAATTATAAAACCGATACAGGTCAGTTAAGTAACATTTATTGCAATATTTTGAGTTCTATTTAATCACTTTTGTAATATTAAAAAATAAGGACAGACATGTGCTTACTTATAAAAACCCTTAGATTAACGTTAATTACATCATTGCCTGGTACAGCTGAGGGACTCCTATAAACATGAATTTTGCCTAGCTGATTCAGTTTAAGTGAGGCAGTAACTATGTGAGCATGGGTAGTTTGATTCAGCTTTCCAAGGCAATGAACACACCAGGAATATTAATTCTATGATTGTAAGTAGAACTGTTATTTTCGATTCAATCTTGTAAAATTTTGTCACATTCTTTGTAGCTTTTCTCCTGATGAAGCTAATAAACATTAGCGAAATATTGAGATCAAGAACAAATGAGTTTTATTAGTAAACAGACCGCATACCTGAGAACTTCCAAATCTAGTTTATTACTAGGAGTGAAATAAATTTAATATCAATTATTCAGATACTTTTCTCTTTCAATGTTGGCGAAAGTGACTGAAACCTTCCCCTTTCCTCAGTGACACCCGCGCAATCAATTTAGTTCGTCAGGCGGTAACCTTATTCATATAAAATGACCTTGGATTTACTTAGTTTGTTGGACCCACAGAACAGATAGAACTCGTGCCGATTAGTGCTAGTGCAGAGCAGAGTTCGTTGCACAACGGTGTAAAAACTACTCTGATTATTGGTTGAAAAATGACATTTGTCAAATTCAACCAATAGTGAAGCCATTATCTAGAGCCCTCAGTGTTCCACTACAGAAACTCCTAACCCTAACTGTTTTAACGCTACCGCACCACCGCCGTACGCCGTACTCGTATTGCCTATTTGTGTGCAAATTAGTGCAATGCAAGGCGCTAGCGCAGCCATTTTCTGATATGATCTGCTGTGGTTTCGGTTGTTGATTATCTTTTTTTGTCGTAATTTATCGTCAAAGCGGAATATTATTAGGCTTTTGTGATCATAGTCTAATAAAAAAATCACCTTCGTTTCAAATATTCCATTTAGGACCTTTATTTGTTACATAGTTTAATTTCTAAAATGGAGGAAGAAGAGGCTGGTCCTACTGGTAAGTACGATATTTCCTATTATTATAAGTTTTGATATGTATTTTGATATTTCATAACTATTCAGTACGAAGAACCCGATCTGCAAAAGCCGCTACTAAAGTTTCTCCAGTTGTGAAAAAACATAAACCAGGCCCATTATCAAGGAGGACTCGCAAAAAAGTTGTTCTCATGGAAGTGGAAGTTTCTGACGAGGATGAGGAAACTCCACAAGAGAATAAATCTTCAACAGATGCTGCTGAAGAGGAAAAGAAAATGGAGGAAAAGTTATTAGAGTCCCCTGATGAAAACAGTGATTCTTTGGAACAGCAAAATGTAACTGCTGGTAAACGAAAAGATAGGAAAGATGATGCAGATGAAGAAAAGAATGAACTGAACGGCAATGGCCGAAACAGCAAAAATATCAAGTTGGATGATTCTATAACAGTGGTAACTAACATTTATCACACTTTGTTTTTATTTCCATATTTGTATGATATACTTAGTACTACTGAACAACAGCTTCAGCATTTAATTTATGTGATTTCTCCTTTCAATGGCATATTCATTTTGAAACATTTCACTGTATTGTTCTAAAATTGTTCCATTATCAGATGAATATACTATTCCTGTTATTGGAATTAAAATTTTATTTAATTCACACCCTCATTGAGTTCTCTGTTTCATTCCTTTGGCTATGAGGAAAATGAAAGATCTAAACAGGCAGATGTCATACCGTATTTTTGATTGTCATTCAAAGGTTGCTGTGTTTTGAATTCGTGTTCAGAAGCTCGAAATACATGTACCAAATTTTTTTACAAATCAGCGCAATAAACAAACATTTACCAAAAGGTGGATTTATGCAACAGTAATTTTCTCTTTCACTATGAAAGATGCCTTCCATTTTCAGTAGACCATTTTATGCACCACCATCTTCAGAAATTCCAACTGTTTGAAGTGAAGGAGTACTTAATTTACACATGTGCAAATTACACAACGAATGACAATTGAGCTAGAACTGTAATTCAGTAGTGGAAGAAGACAATTTTGAAATATCTCCATTTTATCCAATCACATTTAAGATTGATGTGCATGCATAGTTCTTGGAAAAAGTACTGCATAAAATCCTTTTTTTTTTTTCTAAGTGAAAATAGTTAGTGGAAGTGAAAATTACTTTTGCATAAATCTACCATATTTAGTGAATGCATAACTGAATGGATAATACATAACTAAATTGAAGGAATAGAGCAAGAGCCTGCGTCCGCCAGACCTTCGTTATTTTATAAAAGCTGAAAGTTTCTCTGCGTGTTCTCCTAACACAGGTGAGAATGATCAGCGACTATGAAGTTTGGATGATAGTTACTTCTTCAGATACCAGATAGCAAAGGCGTATAAAATAGTACCTCACTTTCGTCAAAGTATAAAGCTCAGCTTTTTTCATATCTTCTTCGGAATAATACTAGAAATCACATCATCCATTTCCAGACACTTACTCTGGTTTCAACCCCCTGCCAGACACCCTTCAACTTCATTAAATCATAATTATACTTACGTTCGACAGTATTTGAAGGGTTTTTGTGACGCCATCTTGCCTATAATGTTGATATTTCTGTTAACTTGTCAATGTAAGAGAAATTTATCTTTTCTGAAGGGTAAAGTAGGTGCAGATATCTATTTGTCAGTTTGATAAAATGGTTTGATTGAAATATTGGCAGAAAGATGATGAAGCTTCACAGGAGTGTTAACAATAGAAGTTTATACGGAAAATAATAGTTCAATCCTGAAAGTACTTATAAAAATATGAATGATCCAAGATATTGATGAAATTATTTCACATCTGTTGCTGAATTGCTTGCTATCTTTTGACGTTATGTATAAGTAATCAAGAAAATGTGCGCTTGAAGCTACGACATTCAAGAAATATATAAGAAAACACATGACTTGGATAAGAATTTTTGCTGTCTGTTTCCTGGCCAAGCAACCAAGATCCAAACTCCACAGTCGCTGATTGTTTTCACCTTTGTTGGGGACACGCGCAGATGAACTTTCAGCTTTTATAAAATAACGAAAGTCTGGCGATCGCCGGCTCTTAGGCTAGAATACTTCATCTCTAAGCTGAAAACTCTTGCTTTGGCAGTTTTGATTTTCCTCAATTCAAGAAATTAATTAAACAAGATATGCATTTACTGTTTCAGTGACAAAGTTTTATGTATCTACTGGAAGTAAGAGTGTTGATCATCTGAAACATTACTTATGAGGTATATGTGCATCATGGAGTTGATTTTTTCTGCTTTGAATTCCAATATTGATAAATATATAGTAATCGGTCTCCACCTTGAAAATGAAAGAACTTATATGTATTTTGGCCTCCTGAACAAAAAATTCAAATGAAATTTTTGACGCTCTAAACTAGTTTTGGAAATATGGTCTCAAAGCCATCCGCTCTATTTAATTCAGTTGATTGTAATATCCTAGCTTGCACAACTTTTACAAAGACTTGTAGTTGTTCCTAGGGGAGCCAGCTGGTCGATGATAAAGAAATTGGACAAACTTTTGCAAAATTAAGTCGCTTTAATTCTGCTACTTCAACCATGAAACATTTTCAATTCTTGTATTGGTGAAGAAGAAAAACTTCATTTATTTTTGAATACATATACACTAGACATTTGACATTGTTACCAATAGAAAATATTCATTTGATCAGGTTAATCAAGAGAATCTTTCGTAAAAATGTCAATATGACATATATGTTAATATAACATATAATATCCTGTAAAAACAGGCAACGATGTACTTCAACATCGACCAAGTCGATGTATAATTTGCAGTGCGTTGAATTGTATGTCCATGTGCATCGGATCTAAGAGATAGCTACAGGACAAATAACGTATAAGGTATATGAGAGATTCATACCTATCAACCAGGGGTGGCCAACCGGTCGATCACGACTACTAAGTCCTGTCAATCGTTAAGTTTGTTAGACCCACAGATCTGATATAACTAACAAGGCCAAGAGAGATTGTTTGTCACTAATTGACCAGCAATTCAAAAATGATTTGACATTGAGATCGTTACCTGTATGCGCGCCACTGATGATCTTAAAATTCTCAACTGCATATCAACAAATGCGCAAAAACTACCTCTCAACACCCACCAAATTTCATTTGCATATCCCGACCGGTTTCAGAGAAATACACATAACACCCTGTATCTAGGAATAGGAAACATTTGCCGAAAAAAATTTTCATGAATGTTACTGCTCCTACTTGGGGCTGGCAACTATATATATATATATATATATATATATATATATATATATATATATATATATATATATATATATGGTGCACTCTCATTGACCAATATAAGCGACAATGACAATGAACTTATGCTCATTTGTTATTCTATTTGTCAAGGAATGTAGAGATATTAACTAATTATAGGAACAATAAAAATTTTGATGAACTTCTTTATGATCATGTAAGATCTATTTCATGGAAGAATAATATGACATAGATAACATTGAAGAAAAAGTAAATCTTTATAGTATGTTAGGACAACATGTTCCAGTGAAAATATGTAATCAAAATAATCTTATAAACCCTGGATCACTGAAAATATAAAAGATATGATCAAACTCAAAAGTAAGGCTCGACAGAAATATTTAAAAAACAAAAAACCCCAAATATTTCACAAATAGCTCTATTAGGAGAGAAATGCAGGTTTACTTACAAAATGCAAATGGATCGCATAATAGAAGGGTAACACCTAAAAAAATTCAACATCCACATTGAAAAAGATTCGATAATTCCTTCGGATATAGCTGATGCCATTACTAGCAAGTCACATTTTGTAAATTGTTAACCAACATTTATAATGTTTTACCCAACTATTATGAGGTGTTAAAAAAAATATATCTACTACTTCGACATAAATAAAAAATAACGGGAATCGAAGTAAGTAAACACCTGTATAGCATCAAATCCCGCTGAGTAGGCTCAGATGGCATACATATTGAGTTTCTCTCACTTGGTGAATTTCTGTCTTAAGATTTCAGTTTTTCCCAGCCAAGGGAAAATGGCAAACATTATTCCACTTCCTAAGGATGATTTCCCAAAAAGTGTAAATGAACTCAGACCTATAAGCATTGTACCAGTGATGTCAAAAATTATCGAGCATGCAATGAATGAACAAATAGTAACTCATCTAAATTCCAATAATATCTTACCTGGGCAGCAATCAGGCTCAAGGGCTGGACATGGTTGTGTGAGTTCTCTGCTGAACTTGACTGATGCTATCATAACTTCCATACATGGAGGTCTGTAGGATAAGAATATATCTGAAGCATTATATAACAGTGGGGTTCCGCAGGTTGGAACCCATCCTGTTCATCATATATATATATATATATATATATATATATATATATATATATATATATATATATATATATATAAACATTGCTATATTCTAAACCGTAACAGATACGAAGACAATTAAATGGGAAAAAAGGTAACTGTCATTGAGAACAATACAATAGTCGTAGAAAATTTACGGGGACTCTCGCCCTTCTCGCTGTTTTTCGTTTTTTTGGAATGTAATTGTTATTTTGGAGAATATCAAAAAATGGAAAAGAAAAATGTTATTGTATTCGAAGTGTACTATGACGATATAATAACAAATATTCGATGAAACGTTTCGTGTCAACATGGCCACCGTCAACTTTTTTTTTTAAATACGGACCTGTCTTTTCTATTACAGATATTGATAAAGCGATAAATTTACAATCCAAGGGTGTGTCACATTTGATATTTTTAAAGCGTTTCATTTGAAATAACCACCATCAAAAGTGACAATCGAACAGAAAAACAATTTTTTTTTATGAAGTTTTGGGAAAAATAAAACCAATACAGAAAATCTAAGCTACATGGCAATCTACATTAAATGCTCGAATTGACGACCTCTTTGTTGAATGCACATAAGTTGTCGGTCCAGACAATTTCTGTGGCAATTTTCTAGCATAATAGGTGTGATACTTCTACATGCCTCTCTTATTTTTCGTTTGAGATGGTCGATATCTATACTGGGTGTTGAAAAAACTTTATCTTATGTATCCCCAGACAAAAAAATCTAAAGGAGTAAGATGTGGGGATCGAGCTGGCCAGTTAATTGGTCCATTGTTTCCAATCCATTTTCTTGGGAATATTGCATCTAAATGCTCTCTTACTATTGCTGCATTATGTGGAGGCGCACCGTCCTGTTGAAAATATTGCATTTCATGGTAGATATTCAGTGGCAATTGATCTAAGTAGCCATTGAATTCATTGAATAGATAATGAAGATACATTTCACTATTCAAATGATCATCATAAAAAAAGGGCCAAGAATGTCTGTTCTCACAATTCCCAACCAAACATTTATTCTGAACCTTTCTGGGAAATTAGTTTCCCTGTGTGAATGTTCATTGGTATCATTCCACCTATAATGGATATTTCCAACTTCCCTATTTCTACGTCTTTCATTGAGGATTTTACAGAAATCCCTAATTCGTGGGCAATTTCTCGTAAAGAACAATCTTGATAAGGATAATTCTTGAAACTGGCCAATCCTAAATTTAAAAAAATGTTGTTTACAGTGTGTAAATTTTTGTGGTAATATTCGCTTACCCATAACATTTATTCGATTCCTCACACTTCCAGTTACCACACATTTTCTTGTTTTATTTCTGTCTAATGCACCATAGTCCCCCTCAAATTTCTTTCTAATCGTCTAAACATTTGGATGTTCGGAATACGACGATTCGGGTATATCTACACATACATATTCCTTGCCAAAAGAGGATTTCTATTTGATTTTGCATAACAAAATAGCATATCAGTCCTTTCATCATTTGAATACATCTTTGATATGTTCACAAACATCTGACAGGTCTCAGCAGATATCACCAACGCGTTTATTTTTCCTGACATAGAAACCAAGCAAAGCCTACGCGTTTGAGATTCCAGGGTTGAGAATTATAAAAATATTACGAATTATAATTGATTAGGGAGAAATAAGCCTTGAAAGAAGGATTGCGGCAATACAAAAATGTCCAAAACGAAAAAGTACGAATTTTCATTGTGCTAGGGTCAGGGTACCTACCTGTCGAATTTATTGAATTATATTTCCAAACAATTTACAAGAGAAGTAACGATAGGATCGTAATTTAGAATTGTCACTGGTAATGGTGGTTATTTCAAATGAAACGCTATAAAAATATCTAATATGAAATGTGACATAAAAATTCATCGCTTCATCAATATCTGTAATAAAAAAGACAGGTCCGTATTAAAAAAAAGAGTTGATGGTGGCCATGTTGACACGAAACGTTTTATCGAATATTTATTATTGCATCGTCATAGTACACTTCGAATACGATAACATTTTCCTTTTCCATTTTTTGATATTTTCCGAAATAACAATTCCATTCCAAAAAAACTGAGAACAGCATTTTTGGTTTTTCCCGTATAACTCGAGAAGGGCGAGAGTCCCCGTATATTTTCTTCGACCATTGTATTGTTCTCGATGACAGTTCGTATCTGTTACGGTTTAGAATATAGCAATGTCACCACATGATAAAAGAAACGGCCCGTATATATATATAGAAATCATATTATATATATATATATATATATATATATATATATTATATATACGAAATATGATTTCTTTGAGTCTGAACCGGCGAACTGTTAATTTAGTGCTTTACCAGGTATGAATCTCCTGAGCTTATCTTGATCTTCTATGTGACTATCTCTTTCTATAGTATATAAACGGATAATACGGTTTACATTTTCAAATCTCTCAAATAGTTCATGCAAGTTTTCCTGGTGGAATATTTACTAGACATCGTAAATTGTCTCTTTCGTATAATGACACTTTTTCTCCTCTCCTGCTAAAAGGAGTGTAGATGTTTTTTTGTTCTTTTTTTTGTGAATGATTCAAACGTCCATGATTGATATAGACATCAACAGAGAGCGTTCGCTATTACTTAATGCAACTCTTAGGAGTTTTATATTCTTCACATGGATTTGAGGAAGAAATAGGTAATAATAGTTCTTCAAAACTCCTTCCTCTTCAAAATAATCATGTAATTATATTTTTTTATTATTATTAGGTGTTCAATGATGTTGAAATGCTGGAAGAAACAGAAGTAGAATCAGAAGAAAAAGATGTCGATAAGGGTAATGGAGCCAGTGAAAGAAAAGTGGTTGGTGATGAAGAGAAATGTGTAGAAAAGACGATGAGTGTCCAGAATGAAAAGTCCAAAAAGGAAGTCGAACTTGAAGCCGAAAGTGAAGAACAACCTGAATTTGTATCTTCCAAGAAGGAACTAAAAGTGGAAATATCTCTTGTGAAAAAAACTCAAACTGACACACCCAAGGAAGAAGAAACTAAAACTGGTTTTTCTATAGAAAAAGAATCTGAGCCTGAGAAGTCAGAAAAAAAGAAAGTTCGAACTGAAACATCTGAAAAAGAAAAACCTGAAACCTCTAAAGGAGAACATAAACCTGAAACACCCAAGAAAGAAGACCCTAAAGCTGAAACAGCCAAGAAAGAAGACCTTAAAGCTGAAACACCAAAGAAAGAAGAACCTAAAGCTGAAACACCTAAAAAAAATGAATCAGAAAAAAATCCCTCTGAAAAAATTTCTGAAAGTGAATCATCTAATGAGAAAACATCTGAAGCTCCTGAATTACACAAAACTGAGACAAGTACATTAAAAAAAAATGAACCTAAAAAAGAAGTGAAGGAGAAGAAAGAGGAAGAGTTGGAAAAAACATCTAAAATGAACGAGTCAACAGCAGATTTTTCAAAAAAGGAAACTGAACCTGAAAAAACAATTATTGAAGAAAAACACGATGAAACCTGTTTCAAGAGGGTTGGAACTGAACCTTCTCCCGAGGAGATCAAACCGAGGCCAACAATAGAAGAAAAGCCCAAACAGGAGGTTTCAGCAAAAAAATCCGAATTCGAGGATACTGAGCAAGTTGAGACATCAACTGAATTATCTGTTATCAAACCTAAAACTGAAACAGCATCAGAAGCCAAGAAATCTGCTCCGGAAGCAAGTACTGAATCGGAAGAAAAAAAGATTCCCATCGTTTCAGAGAAGTTAGAGAAAGTAAAAGAAATGAAAGAAATTGAAAAGTCTGAACAAAAAGAAATGGGTAAAGAGCTGCCAAAAGAAGAAGAGAAGATATTGGTTACTGAAATATCCAAAATGGAAGTTGATGAAATGCCTGAGAAAGAAGCTAAAAGAGAGAAATCAATTGATGCTAAAGAAAAAGGTGATCCCGATGCAGAAAATATATCTGAAGATGAGCTCCCAACTGTTCAAGCTGCAAAAGTTCCAGAAGCTGAGGAAGTCTCTGATGAGGAATTACCAGGACCCAAACGAGCAGAATTACCGGCAGATACAGAAGTTGTGTCGGAAGACGAACTTCCCACCGTGAAAAATGAAGAGAAAAAGGAAGGCGTCAAGCGTAAACTAGACGCCACAGATTACGATCCTGGCTCTCCTACCTCAGAAAATGAAGCTCCTGCAAAAAAACTGTCCCTTGAACCTTGTGCTGAAAAGGAGAAGGAAAAGGAAGAGAAGCCTGTCAAGCCCAAAAAGTTGCCTGAGCTGGATAAATATTGGAAGGCTGTCAATGATGACCCTACTGATTTCACTGGATGGACATATTTATTGCAGTATGTTGATCAGGAGGTGAGTTGAAATGATACTATACAGTGTGTCCTCCCATTGAGTTTGCAGGAGGGAAATCTTTTTTATCTGTGGATTTATGTTAAGCAGGTGAAGAAGTCTGCTTCATTGAAAACACATTTTGAATCACTTGTTTTTCTACAGGGTGATTCAACAAAAATTGTGAACCAGTAAACTGAAGCTAACATCTCATTTCCAACATGAAATGATAAAAAAGTTGATCACGAGTATTTCTGAAAATTACTCCTCTGGAAGTTTTAGCTTCCTAAGTCATGAGTCTGTCCAATTATTAAATTTGTTTTGGTTTGTTGATTGAGATAAAACTTCAGAGGATGATTCGTCAGGTCGTTCCAAGAGGAAAAGTTCCTATGAACATATGTCAGGAGTTGTATGTTTATGAGCTACAGGGCGATGAAGATTAAAAATAAAAACGTTATTTATAAAATATCATAAATATCCTCATAACGATTTGGTTGAAATTTGCTTCAGTGATTTGAAGTAATGAGGCGCTTATTCAGCCCTATATAGATTGAAATTACTAGGTTCAGTGGCGTCTCAGTGGGCACCACTATTGGTGGTATTCCAACAATATGGGAAAAAAAAGACGCCACTGTCTTTTTTGTAGTCAATTTTTTTTACATTATTCAACTGAAATTACACCTTTTTGTCGCTTGTGTTTTCTTCATATCTAGCCTCGTTTTTGAGAAAAAAATTGAAGCCCCTTTGCATACCATGAACACCTGCTTTGGAGACCAGTGAAATCAGTCGCATCAGTGAAAGCCAGAGTCGTCGAAAATAAGCGCCTTATAACTTGAAATAACTGTAGCTGTAACTGGTCCAACAAAATATTCAGAATTCTTCTCAAGGGAAGTTTAGATGGATACGCTCGGAGGGGAGCTATTTTCTGGATCCGACCGTGATATGGCAACTTCACAAAAGAAAGAAGGTTTCTCAAGGTATTCTTTAGATCAAACAATTGTGAAACAACAACATAGTTCGTGTTAAATTGAAGCTGACTGCATTCCCTAATAGCTCACAATGATGAATCAATCGCCTATAGAGAGACATTTTCCAATAAGATTTTTTTTGCTAGTATAACCGTTCTTAAATCCCACCTGTTCCTTTTATTTACTTTCCGATTATAACCGCCTATTACTGTTAATAACATGACCCCAGAGTTGTGTTACAAATTCTGTTACCGTTTTACACATGATGACGACATATCTTACGTCACTCATACCGTTCGCGCAAACGATGCGGTTACAAACTTTCTGTTATAATTCGTAAAACGGTAGCTGGCCATAAAATCCTACAATATTTAGCTTAAAAAATGACATGACAGTTATCAATTTTTGAATTGCTATATTCCAGAATTGTGTACTCCTAAACATTAGGTTCTGATCTCAAATTGTAGCAAATATCATTATTTTTGATCACCATAAGCGAAAATGTGAAAACTGCCAAAACTTTGCCATTTATAATATTATGAAAGACTTCAGAAAGTTTTGTTGGAAAAGTTCAGATTCAGCACTTCAAAAACAAGGTCAAACATAAAACTCAGTCCAGCTATCGACACTTTTTGACTTGATTATCGTGAAATGTCACAATTCAGTTTCTATGTGAAGGTTTCAAGGAATATATACCTCATCACGGTCATGAGCTGACATTTTGAGAGGAATACCTAATGACCATTCAAAACTAACATTGGAAAGGTCCAACCATTTGCCCGCACCTGACAGTGTTGCTTATGCTAGAAAACATGCTAATTTCACTCGTCTCCATCTTGTGTTTAGAATTCAAAAGTTTATCATGGAATGCGAGGGCGTTGCTTTTAGGAAACTCAGATTTTCTAGATCTAGGGATCTGCCATCAACTGAAAACTTTGACATATTTACATGGCTTGAGGGTGGTGTCCTGGAATTTTGAGTTCCGGAGCTTTCAGCTGCATCAGCGGCGTGGTCTTAGTTGAACTCCTTCCTGTGAGTCTACTGTGAATAATTATGTTTAATAAATGTTTATACTGTATGTAATGTTCAATAATTAGTCATAGTAGACGCACAGGAAGAAGTTCAACTAAGACCACTCCGCTGAAGATGGCTGCTGCAGATGCAGCCAAAAGCTCCAGAACTCAAAATTCCAGGACACGGCCCTCAAGCACGAAAAATTTGCGATGTATCAACACAGGCCGTGAAAGCCTACATTCTTTCATTTGACAATATTTTATGGAACCTTCTGTAGAGATCAATTACCCTAATACCAATCTGATATCCTTTGCATTCGACGCGAGGATTTTAGATGAAGAAGATTACTTTGAAGAGTCGAAAACTTGATTGAAAGAGTTCTGCTTCAGAAGTTACCACGAAATCCCTGGCCCAAGATGACTGCTAACGTAAAAACCACTTTGAAAAAATGCAAGACACTGATAACACCAATTTTGAACAGGAAGCTACAACTTTCAAATCCTACATTCCCAAAGATATATTGTTCACAAAAAATACATAAACCTGGAAAATCGATGCGAACAATAGTCAGCATTGAATTCACCTGCATATAAATAACATTGCTAAATGGTTGACAAAATAATTTGAAAATCTCCCTATCGGGCCAATCGATGCGAGCGTTGAAAAGACACAAGAATTCATAGAAAAATGAAAGAAGAGAGCGAAGTATTGGATTGATCCAAATGATTTCCAATATAATGACTCCTATTATGCACAACATGAAGGAACAGCCATGGGTAACCCATTGTCTCCATTTATAGAGGACCAGATATGTTGATGACATATGCGCTGTGGTGGATACGAGGATAACAGACATTGAGAATGTCCTTTCAGTAGTAAACAGCAGATAAACAATAGTTGCCATTTTTAGATGTATTGGTCATAAGGAACGAACAGAATGAAATGGCAACACGTCAATTTCTTGTTCATAGAATAATAACTTTTACTTTGAAGAAAGGTAAGTACGCCGATAAAAAGAGAGTGATTAGGTACGTAGCTGAAGTGAACGGTTCCAGGCCAGAGATAGTTCATTAGAAAATGTAAATTTAGGGAAACACTTCGTAATCTTCGACTTTTCGAAAAGATGAGAGTAGTAAAAAGTTTATAGAATCCCATATGAACCTCAATACACTAGAGGACTTGAACAAATATTCGAAAAAGTAAATATGAAAGTTGCATACACAACTTCTTATAAACTATAACACCTTCTTGGTAATCCAAAAGATAAATTAGAAAACACAAAAAAGTCGGGAATTTACGAAATCAGTTGTCAAGATTGCAACAATGAATACATTAGCCAAAACTGGCGAGCTATTAAAATCCGTTCCAAGGAGCACTTTGCACACATGAGATACGGAAGGGTAGTAAAATCCAGTGTCGCCCAACATGTTCTTTTCTAGATAATGACCAAAAAATTGGTGAAAGCAGTCTGAAACTGAATACGCATGTGCACAACACCAGGCTACTAGAAGCATGTGAGAAACTAAAAATAGCAAAATGTAAAAATAGCATGAATGGTGACAGAATACCTATCCCTTTGAACCCGCTTTTCAGTTTGTTATTTAGAAATTAATTGGAATAATCGGTAGTAACAGAATTATCAGTGGTAAGTGAGGAAGTCCATATCGGACTAAAAAACTGCGCAGGTAGTTGCTGCACTACCTGCAAATTGTTGAGTATATAAACAGCTAATCCTTGCCTTTAGATACAAGGTTAGCATCTTCAGAAGAAAATTTATACTATCATCAAAATTGATATTATTAGTATCGAATTCTACTGAAGATTGTAACCTTGTTTGCGAATCGCGCGTCGAGTGCAACTCATATCAGTTTGGTGTTAGGGTAATTGATCTCTACGAAAAGTTTCAATTTTTACACCAAAGGTTTCAATCTCATCGGTCAAGTAACTATATCTTATATTATAAATCAAGTAAAGAAATAACCAGAATTAGAAAACTTTCAGTATTTGCAAAATTCACACCGAATAATCCAATGATCAAAGTTTGTTGGTCTCCTAAAATGGAAGGATTATTGAATCTGTCAACGACATCTTACTTGTCACGCTTTCCCATATAGCAGAACTTGAAATATTTTCAGTCTACGTTAAGACATTATTACTAGGACCAAAATATAAAATAAAATATCTTTTCATCCTCTGGAAGGTTCTGATAGACTACTATCTTTAGAAAGCTCTGTAGTTCACCAAAGGACAGGAAGATGAGAAGTATCAAGAGTTCACATCTCTCAATCTATTATGAATAAAAAGGTTTTATAAGAGAAATGAACGATGCCTTTAATAATCATTTTTTTCTAGAATGACATGGAAGCTGCTCGTGAGGCTTACGACGCATTTTTATCTCATTACCCTTACTGTTATGGTTACTGGCGTAAGTACGCCGACTACGAAAAAAGGAAGGGAAACAAAAAGAAGTGCGAGGAGGTGAGCGAAGTTTTTAATGAGTATATTCAAATATTCGTGGAATGCTTTTTAACTTACATATAATTATTTTGCAATTCCTACAGCTCAGCGTTCGTGCGGCAGCTGAACGAAATCATTACAGTAGTGAATATTGTTGTTATTGTTATTATTGTAATTTTATTATTTGTATGTTATTTAAGTTGTTAATATTTTACACCCTACCTTTATTAGCTTGATATAAATCTGAATTGACATGCAAAATGTTCTGGGATTGTAAAAATTCGGCGAAAGAGTCCTAGTGGTGATCCTTGAGGCGATCAGCGAGCCAGCGTCGCTGGAAGGGTTTTTATCCAAGATCCAAATGTAAGGAAACAAAATAATCATCGTGAAATAGGTTTCATGTAATAAAATAAAGCCTTGACATATACAAAATTATACTTTACGTAAGAACAACCTCTCTTTCAGCTCGAAAAAACAGTTGATGTGTATTGAACACTTTGAACGCCGGCTAGATAGTTTGGCAATGTTTATCACCCCTCCATGTGATCCGTAATCGACCCACAAACAGTCATTCCAATAGCGCCTTGTAATCCGCTGGTATCACACATTCGATTAGATATAATGTAGTGTATTTTTTCTCTTTGCTGTCAACACTATATTAATTTGAATGAAGAGTTTCTGTATTTTATGATTTCCCATTATAATCAACAGACTCTAAATACACTCTTATGAAAAGGAGTGAAAAAAATTTGAGTTTATTCATTTTTGTGCAGGGCATACTCGGAAATGTGCCAGTATGAAGATTTTATTTTCTTATATTGCTATTCGGCCTTATTCATATATAAAAAGAAATAGAAAATCAACAATATGAATGTTTTTGAAGTAATTTACGCAAAAACTTGGGATTGGTAGGAGTGTCCATGATATATTCTTGTTGAATTACGACTCAACAAAAATGTTAAGAACAATTGAGACTTTCGTGAATTCAAGTACAGAATGACGCCATTCCAGCGTCAGCTGGCGGCAGGTAACCCACACGGTTGAAACTCTCGTTGACGGGAGAAGAATGATATATTTATAGCACAGTCGAGCGACGCAATCGCAATGGATGCGTGTGGGGTCGCACGCGGACCACATGGCGTCCAAAGTGTTGAATAGTCGGTGTTCGACGGAAAGCGTTCTCGGATACACATCATCTGTACAGTCGCACTCGAATTTTCTAATCTAAACTTCTGAAAGGTGTTCGAGAGGGGTCTAAAGGCTATACCGTTGTCCGTCGACTTGTGGATCCATTATCTTACCTACGTTAAATCTACAAGGGCCGACGACGAAGAGTTCATCAGGTCGCAGTTCGAGCGATCTATTTCTGCGTGCGGTCTCGAATTCAGATCGGACAGGCTGTGGGACTCGTTCATCAAATGGGAGACGGAAGGCAAGAGGCTGCAGAGGGTGACTGCCATCTACGACAGGTTGTTAGCCACTCCCACTCAGGGCTACACAAGTCATTTCGACAAGTAAGTATATATATATATATATATATATAAGCGGCTATGTTACAGATAGTTTTTCCATCTACCAATTTCCAAGCGATTATATCTCTTTAACTCCCTGTTCTTCTAGTCCTCTTTTCAGCATAGCTTCCTCTATTCCTCTCTTTCAACTCTTTCTTGGCTGTACTCTTCTTCTTATTTGCAGGGCTCCATTTTCAAATCTTTTGTGGTATTCTATCCTGCTCCATTCTCCTCATATGTCCTTACTACAGTAGTTGTTTCTTTTAAATTGTATTTTTAAATGATGTATCAACTTGTATCATTTCTCTTATTCTAACATCTCAGTAAGATAAATTTCCTTTGATGGTTTAATCAATCCACCGCTCTAAACGCGTGGTAGCTATGACATCGAAACCACTGGCATTGTAGTCCATATTTGGTTCTCACCGATTCGGATCCCAGTTTATGACTGGATTAGGGATTTTGGCGCTTTAAGCAGCACATATTTTGCCGTCCCCGTACACAAATGTATGGTTACTACTCTTATTCACATCGATTCAAGAAGGTGCTCATTTCCAATCTCCTTTCAGATGTGAAGGTTTGAGTTTACTCGGAAAAAGACGAAGTCGGCAAAACACTTTGCTGACCTCTTGGCACTTTATCGACTTTGACTTCTTTCATTCGAAATGTCATCCTACCCAACACTAGCCCTGGCATGATATTACAGTTGTTACACATCATCCCAGTACCAATCTGACAGAAAAGATTTAGGTACTCAGTTTCTACCTGAAAAACTTCAAAACTACTAAATTACTAATACCCATAGTTTCCAAAAATTGCACCTTACAGTTTTATCAGACACCGAAAACCAATCCATTTTTTGCCGAACACATTTATAAACTGAAGAAGCCCACATTGTAAATTATTTTAACCCCTTTGTAGGCAAAAGATATTCACAAATAATTACAATATTACCATTTGTGGAATCTTCATGGAATTCGTTTCTGTGCAATGACTTGAAAGACAAACTGACTCCCTTGACCAATGTAATCACGTATACGATCGGTTTTTTTTTTCAATAACGTGGAATAAGATCATTTGTCTGTTTCGTGACCCATGTATACCATTTCCAAGATGTATATATAAATGGTGAAATGAGTTCTATACCAGTACAATGTTGATGTTTTCGTCAAAAACGCTAGACCTACGGCTCACTTGATAATGATATCGGGAGAAGTTCACATTCCTGAAATTTGTTTACAGATGGCGCCAAGCAGCAACTCTAGACACATGACATTATTGATTCTGACGAATTTTCTATTGGCGATTCATTTCGGAGGAACCCGTGCAGATCAGTTTATTACTTTCTTTTTTCAACACTTTACAAAATAAAGGATGAAGATACACGAGTTCTGTCTGAAATTGCACGAGTTGCTTCATAAGAATTCGCTATATCTTCGATGTTTAATTTGCCTATTTCTTCAATTTCTTGTTTCCGTCTAGAAGTAAATGCAGATAGTTGCATTTGCTTCATATTTTTGATATATATGTTATAGTTATGAGAAATTAATACCAAAATTCATAGAAATTCTTCCTATCCGGTACTGAAAGTTTTTAGATTTGATGAGAGTCTTCGAAATATCGGTATCGACGTGAGAGGTAGTGGAGTTGGACTAAATGGAAAAAATAATACGTCAATATACAGATTATTGAGAATTATAGTGTTCAATTCGAAATGAATTGGACCCTCCATAGTCCAGATGAACCTGAGAAATTTCAATTCATTAGGAAGAGTGCTGTAGTGCAGGCTATTATAGTGCTATACAAGAAACCAGACATCAATCGAACAAGCAGGCAAGTTTTCATCATTCTTATTTGCTAAAGAATTTGTTATTCCATAAAATAATTGTTAGAATTAAATGAATGTCTAATGCTTTCAGTTTAAGCAAAATCATATGACAAAATATTCCAAGTGAAAAATGCCCAAACATCATGGGAGATGGTTGATTATGTGCAATGGGAACCCAGATGCATCTTGATGTGAACAATCCATACCATACTTCTTCTGGCAAGTTACTCTTCGAATTCAGGAAATCTTGAGAAAAACCTACACCATGAAGTAGTCTAATGTGTCATAGAAGATGATTTATGGAAAGTCAGTGGATTCACATTTTAATAACAGTTCTGCTGAAGTTTTATTCAGTAATACTGAAGTGACATTTTGCCTGGTATGCAAGACTTGAACCTGAATTGCTGATGATTTCCATTCAAGGTAATATTATTAAGCTATGATAGCATACTTTACTATTCGAATAGATTGAAATGCAATCATATTTGAGTATGTATTTCAAATTGAAATTAAACTGTTTGGAGTCACAAATTACCTAGTATTGTTATGTTTAGAGTAACTGTTCTTGCTCAAATATCCCCTTTCATGGAAATCATGTATATTGCTGAAAGTGCTTCTCGAAAACACCACTTTCTGTTTTTCATATGAAGAAATATGTTACATCTTTCCAGCTTCTGATAATATATAAGGTACAAATTGATGTTGAACATTATACACATAAAAATACCAACGTTCATTTTGTTTCAAACTTTATTCTTTTTGAATCTTCACATTTGTTATTGATTCTAAATACAAATTTCCATGAAGTATAAGTAATTATGAAATTTTTATGACTGCCTACTTAATTTTTTCTATAAAAATAACTTTTCAACACCTGCAGTCTTATGCTGTCTAAAGGCGGATTCAAGCAAGCCAACATATAACTCATAAATAACTCAACTCTTCTTAAGTGAATGATGAAAGATGGAAACTTTCCAAGTTAAGTTATAAACTTGTCTGAATGCCCTTATTGAATCCTGGTGAGTTATTTTTCCAATTTGATAAGTTATTCATCAGTTGAGTTGGCTTGCTTGAATCAGCCTTAATACTAATTATACATTTTTACACAAAAATACAAATAGAGAATTCACATGAGTGAAAGAAATCAAAACCACACACACACACACACATATTATAATTATCAAAGATCAAAAAAAAAATAGGCACCGTATTAGGACTGTTTTGAGGGAATTTAGTCACCCAGCAAGAGTTTTTTTTTTGGTTTGTTATTGAATGTCGATTTTTGAAATACCTCTCTTGTTTCTGGTTTTCAGCAAAATCATCTCATGTTCGGGTTTCAAAGTTGAAAGTTTTTTAAAAAAGGGAGATCATTTTTTGTTTTCATTTTGTGATTGGTAGAAGCGATGATGCCAAGTCACTTCATTATTGAATTAATTGAAGGTATAACAATACATTTTTATATCTCTGTGTTGGAGTGAGTTATATTGCATTTATGTTGTCCTAAAAAATATCTCCTGTCCTGATATTTATTGTTACTGTGGTGTACAGAATTGAAATTATTTTCTTATTGTAAATAATGTAGCACATTTCTTTTTTACTTGTATGAAAATGAGAAATTGGTACAAACCAACACTCCAAGTCATTATGTTGTTCATTTGTTGATAAATTCCATGTCTTGGAATTTCTGTGTAATTTCTAATTGGAGATGCTCTTATATTCTTATTCTCAAGCATCAATGCATAGTGATATTTAACTTGGTTTCTTACAGAGATGGTTAACATGAATCTTATAAGATAACAAATATTAAATTATTTCGTTATTTAATAGATGGTTCCATACTTTATATAGTAATAAAAAAAATATTCGCCTGTAATCGATTAAATGAAAATTTGACTCATTCCCATTTTCCCTTCTCTAGAGGTATGGAAACAATTAATGTGAATTTAAAATGCCCCAAAATGAAACAGTATCAAAAAACAAAATAATTCAATCAAGTACTGTGTGAAATGCCTTCTGAATTTTTTTTGACAGTGATCATAAAATCCCTGTTACTACAATACAATACAATACTAGAATTTTTTTGAGGGATTCAAATTTTTTCAACTCATCTAAATAAGTGTTTTTTTTTCACCAAGATTACTTTTTGAAATCAAAGCTGATGTTTTTACGGATATCAATGCGAAATGAAATTATATTTTGCATGATCAAGTGCATATGTAGGCCCTAGGTAATATGGAATAAGTGGATCACTTGGTGATATTGAAAATATTTGCTTTGTGGTTACACTTTCAACAGTCTCTCATTTACGATGAGGCTTTTCTGAATTTGGGGATTTGCAGTGAAGCTGAGCGTTTCCTCTGCTCACACGTGCATGTTGAAAATGATTTTCTGGCTTATTGTCAAAGCCATTAGTACTTGAACTGCTTCAATCCTGAATAATTTGATGGTCCTCTTCTTTTTTCCTTTGGTATTAGATCCTCAAATAACTGCTAATGTTTGAGCAACAGTTTATTTCTTTAGTTGCTATCTTCTGTTACAATGAGTAATAGGGGATACATAATAACCTCCAACAGTGGGTCTACTTGTATCTATGAAAAAAAAAACTATCTAAAATAATGAAGGAAAAACTGAAATATTCATATAGTAAATAACACCATATTTATTAACCCCAGGAAACGTTCAGTTCATAAATGGACATTTAATTCATGCAACAGGTGAATTCAAACAGTATTTATCAATATATGTAAAAAAAATAATGAAATGTTTTAACATAATATAAAAGTACACATATTTATTGATAAAATACATTTTTTATCGAATTTGGGATGAAAGGATAGTGCCTTCATAAAAAATTGATTTCTCCAAAGTCGAAGTATGTGTGAAGAGTGTTTCACATTATGTTTGGAAAATTTATGAAAGTACAGCTCATCCAATCCAACTTGACACGGAAGTTTGTCCCACACCTGGTTGCGCATTGAACTTTGTGTAGGTTTCAAATGGCTGCTTGTCCTGCACTGTGCAATATGTCATCATTTCTTTTCCAAGATGAAATGAATGAGCTGTACCTATCTTTTTTCAACAGAATAGTTGGGCTTATGAAGGAGGATATATATATATATATATATATGTATGTATGTATATATATTAAAATAGTTTGAAACAGGACCAGTAGTCAATAACCACTAAGTTCAACAAAAATAAATAATAATAATATTTTTTAATATTTCTTATTCTGAATGATATTCTGGCAATAATTTAATATGAAGTTTCCATAAGATATTCTGATCTATGTAAAAAAGCTCAGAGGACTGACAATTTCTGAAAATGGGAAATCAGTGATGTTTTCGAAGGAGGTTCCGTTTTGTATTGAATGGTGAGAAAGGTTGATATAAAAAATTAACTCACCATATATCAGTAATATGATATTCACTGAAGTCTTGCCAGTTTTGAAAAATGCTTTGTTTTACTTTCTGCAATTCTTTTTTTATTTTCTTTACTGCAGCATATACTCAGTCTAGAAACTATGTATGTTTCCAAAGTATATTTAGATACTTCTATGTTGTGTTTTTCGCAACCGAGTAAAACTTTTGGCATAAAGTTCGATAATCTCTCCAAAATCAGAGATAAACAGTTTCTTGTTAGCTCTCTGTTGAAAATTTCAGAAATGGTACTTTCTGCTTCATGAAGAAAGGAAATGATTTTTTTTGAGGGATAAGTCAGATATCCTCTACTTTTACTTTTTATGTAGGCGTTATAGTTTTCATTTCCCTCACCAACAATAGATTGAATGCAATTTTGGCATGTTGACTTGGTCTTAATTTTTTTTGCAACATATCCACAGAAGTAGGCAAATGCTTCTTCTACATCTGTGAATACTTCAGATACTTCCTCAATGTTATCTGATATCACAATATCAAATACAAATTTCTTGTTTTTCTCTTTCAGGTCGCCAATATCGATGAGGGATTTCATCATTTCACCACCTGTTACATTGCTTCCCCGAGGTGGTTTTATCAAGGAAAACAATGACATTAGGCGAAATATTTGACCCACTTGCAGCGACTCAGGATGAGAGTTACAACCCCCAGCTGCTCTCATCATTCCAAAGAAGTGCTGAAATATTCAAACAATAAATTTACACATAATGAGTATGGAAGTGTTCAGATAATTTATGTCATTCAATTGGTAATACTTTGTTATAAAAATAAGCATATGAGAAAGTCATTACCTCCAGATGATCTTGGTTTAATCTGGTAGTCATCAAATATTTGAAACCAATGCTATCCAAATATTTTGATAAATTAAGTGTACAAGACACTGTAGCTTTTAATCCTTCTGCTGTCGATTCTGATGGAAATGTTTTTGTTTCAGAACATTGTTTCCACAAATCCATGTACATTAGGAAGTTCTCTAATTCCTGAAATTGAAGTAAAATCTATGTACAGCACATTTGTTTGAATTTCACCTTCTAAAATAAAATGAGTAAGTCAAAATCGAATTCTCTTTTCAGGTAATTTCAAATATTCTTAAAGTAGATGCGAAAACACACTGGAATAACATGAAAGTTTGTATTCACCAAAGCTATCAATTATGTCCTGGGGCAACTTACCCTCTCTTAGGCTATATCCCCTTGACTAATGTACATTAATATTAGTACATTAATTACTATTATAATTGACAACCGAAATGATATATGAAACTGCTATCAATTCATTATATACCCTGCTGAAGGCTGTACCTTATACTCATCTGAATTATATCTCAGTCCAGTATCCGCTGAACGTGAGTTCATTATATCTGTAAGTTGATTGATTTTCTCACAAAAAATTATTGTTGGATCCACACTACCAGTAAAATCAATTTTTTTTTATAGGTTTCCAATGCTAATGCAGCAGTCTTGCTGAAGAGCTGAAAATGGAAGATCATTTGTTTATATACTAATAGAATTATTGAAAAATAATACGGTTCCCAGAGGGCTGGGGGGGTTGAGAAAATGTAAACACTCAACAGTATTTTGGCTCAGAGCCTCTCTTATTATCGCTGCGGTCGGAAAAACCCTTCCCTCCTCCATAAATTAACTATAATAACTATATGAATTTGTGGTTCACCTGGAATGCTAATCTGGTACACATTTTTTCCCCATTGTTGGGATGCAAGTGACTTCGTGTCCACTTGAAACAAAGTTTAAACTCCTGTGTCGATTCATGGACAAAAAGTTGTTCAAAATGTGAATAACTCACTACTCCTTCAGGAATCTGAAATGAAGTTAATCCTAATACTTTGAAATTTACTATTTTCAATTTTATACTTGAAATGTTCTTTTCTTGATCAAATTATTTCTCAAACATTTTATTAAATGTGGGAAGTCGGAGCACATTCTCAAATTTCTTGTGGGATCGACAGGGTGCTGACACCAAGGTTTTAAAGGATCGTCAATGCCAAGATGGGTCCACATTTTCCTGTTCCATGTTGCTCCATCACTGGTAACAACATCAATGTAGAGCCCCGCATTCTCACAGAGGATAACACATTCTAGCAAAAGTTTTGTTTGGAGCTCCCCACTGATGTTGCCACCAGTCAGAAAACATGCCAGGGCTTGTATACCGTGTCCTGCGAACGGTTGGAACATGAAAACAAGAGCATGGTTTCCGAGTTGATCCTGCATCTCTTTTGGTGTGTGATCTCCGAGATCAACGAATCCAACCATTTTCAGAGTATTTTTGTCAAATTTTTTTGTGGCTGTTATCTTGCATTCATCTATTAGTATGCATCCATGCTTTTGCCACTCTTTCAGATGTTTGCACTTTTCTTGAAGTAATGAAAAAACTTCGGATTTGAAACCAAAGCCTCCATCGATATTCCGTATATACCTAGGATATGAAATTAATTTAAAACAAGTCTAAGTTAAATCAAGTTGTGAAAAAGCTGAGGAACTTTTGACAATTCTTAAACTTGTTGGATTTTTCAGTCATGTTTGAATTTATAAAAATATTTTCAATATCACTGGACGCAAAACACATCAAATATTATAGTTTTGAAGAAAATCATGAATTATAATGTCAAAACTAATACACAAGACAATTCTCAAATTTTATGGTATCAAAACCTTATTGTTAGTATGTCTATAGTTCTGTTGCCTATGAATTGTTGAAGTTTGTCTTTCTTTTCAAGCTATATTTAGAGTTTGAGAACTTTTTTCATCTATTACTTCTCTCTGGAAGTTCTCAAGAAATTCTTTCCACAGAAATAAATAAACTCTGAATTTATATTGAGTGATATATATATATATATATATATATATATATATATATATATTTACGAGCATTGCTCATTACTACAAAATTTATAAGGTTGACGTCGCATTACTCAAAAATACAAATAAAATACTTATGAGTGACATTTAAATATAAAATATCTGATGCTTAAGAGGCGTTATTATTAGAGTAACAATAAAACTGAGGAAGACAAATAACAAAGCTAATGTTACACACACTTTCTCAGGGCGTACTCAATATATATATATATATAGAGAGAGAGAGAGAGAGGAAGGGTAGTCGTTGCTGACTAGTTAAGAATAAAACCAGTGGATAGTGGGGTGTTTCAGCAAGTAAAGGAGACTCTTTTGAGTTAGTCCTAACTTAAAAGAGTACTCCTTCACTTGCTGAAACACTCCACTATCCACTGGCTTATATATATATATTTATATATATATATATATATATATATATATATATATATATATATTTATATATATATATTATATATATATATATATATATATATATATATATATATATATATATATATATATATATATATATATATACATATATATTATTAGCATTGACTTGTAAATGAATACTACTATTTTATCAATTGTCATGAACAACTTACCTGGACAAAGTACACGGAGAGGGCAGAGGAAGAATATTGTTCTCTCTCATGTGATTATACAATTTTGAACTTTTTATTTTCATCAAAATGCAAGAATACACCCAATCCAGTGTATACCTATTGCCTTTCTTTTCACATTTGCTTGCTCTACAACAAGCTTTTATCATTTCCTGCTGGGACTTGGGCAGATCTTTAATGAAATTATCAATTTTTAGAGCATCTATTTTGGATGTTTTCACATTTAACAATACATTTGTAAGATGTTTATTCCTCTGCTGACTATAAAAAAGCTTTCGTTTTATATTTCTTTTCAAAACAACATTTTTCTGCTTATGTTGATCTCTTTTTTTCGAATAATGTTTGTATTTTGAACATGATCGGCATGAACTCTGTTTCTCGGGAAGTAGTACTCTACAAGAATTACTGTTTCCACTACAGACATTAGATGCATCTATCTTATTTATGAATTCCTGCAAATCTGCCACTGTGCTGATTGGGTCGTCTGTTTTAATTGATTTACTTTGAACATTCGCCTTAGTGTTCTGTATTGTGATAACCACAAACCGATCAATTGAGAAACCTCCACTATCTTCAATAACTTTGGAAAATAAAATTTTATCTGTTAATTTATGTAAACCCCAACCAGAGGGAAGACTTATCACAACTTGTTCAGACATAATCTGGTTGAATAATGAAATGGATTGTTCTTCATTACATTGGCTATTCAAACTAATGGAGTCATTGAGGGCCAAATCGGGAACAGGAGAGGTAATGGCTTGGGAGGTACTGGAAATAAAGAAATAATGTAAGTGAAAAAGAGACAGAAGAAATGAAACCTTGGAATATTCTTATTATTGTAATTATAGATTGATGAAACACCTAGCATTCTACATTATGAAAGTAAAATCATTAAAATATATATATATATAAAAGTTGCAAGACACAAAATTATAAAAACAATCGTCATATACAGTGACGATATTAGGGCAAGTTTTTCAAACCAATGCTACCTTTTCATCATATTTTAATTAACATGTCAATTTTTTCACTGAGCCTGCTAGGGTTGATAATTAATTATTTTTGTAAAATTGCTATTACCTACACTACCTACAGGATTTATTCACTAAGAGGAATTAATTTATGAAAATGAATTTTTGCAGAAATATAAATGGAGTAAAAACAAAAAAAATCTAAAAATACAATTGAATTTTATCTACATGCTTGGGCAAGTTCTGAAATTCAACAGTAAATTCCATCAGTGCTATCACTGACGCCTGTTCAATGTTATGATTTCTACCAAGATATTATTTTTGAAAAAAACGTTTTCTTGACTCAGAACGGCAAACAATATAAAAAAGCTAACTAAGACATGGGTGTGACGATTCTTAGTAAAATATATTTTGATGAACTTAACTTAATGTAATAAACAAAATGTCCAGGAAAAGGTAAATAAATTTTTTTCTAACAAGATATTCACAAACCAAAGAAATGGTAGTGCACCCTTTTTCAGCTTTTTGCGGCCAATGTATTCTGGAGAGAAATGACTTGAACAGACAAATGTTCCAATCTGCAATGTTTTCCCACATGACTGCATCCAGCTGAGTCTTCGCTGCTCATCCTACAAAATTCAAATATTTTAGCAACATAAATTGATTTTTTGCCAATGCATTCAGAACATAATAAAATGCCCATTATAGACTTTTGTTCAATCTCTGATTGAATTTTGATAAGTGTGAATTTACTCTTTTAGAATATCAGATGAAGTGTTAGGTTGTTTGAACACAAATTAGTATCTACAATATATGAGCACAAAGAAAAGTGAATTTGAAAGATATTTCATTGGTACAAAATATAATAGAGCATTAAGGAATGTATTTGATATTTTGTGAGAGGCAATTAAATATGTTCATTTGAATGTGAAAGATAAATTCTTCAGATATATTTGAAAAACTCCTGAGATATAACAAGCTTAAGTGTGCAATGGTTGAATGATGTGTTTGTGACCAATAGGTCTGAATTTGTTCTTCAAATGGGATAAGAATATTATTTATGTAATATTTCTTGCATTATGGGGAACGACTAGGCCTTTTCGTATGGTTCGAGGAAAGCCGACAAACATCTTCTTCAAAAGAAGTTATTAACATCTAGACCTAGCAGAGCAGCCGCATGTACTCGCTAAAAGATATAAACTGTCAAGGCATAAAGGAATAGTCAGGACTTACATGGCAAATATAAAAAAATTGTAGTGTCACAGTAGTGAATTATTTTTTATAAGACTGAAAAGTTTACCGCAATGATTATGAATGAATAGTATGCGAGATTATTCTGATGCTGATGAATAACAACTTCACCTTCATTGGCCTTTCCCAATGATTACTTGGGTTGAAGTTATACATGTGTGATTTGATGATTTTTTTTCAGAATTCACTAGTTCAAAATCCTACTCTCGAAAGAACTTTCATTCCATGATTATAATTTTTTTTATTGCATACTTTTACTGGGCATGTAATAACCATTGTCACTAATGCTGGAATTTGGAATATGTTAAACTGGAAAATTCTGCCAAGCAATCAGCAAATAACACAAATATAACTTCTTCCGAAGTGAACACTGAGAAAGATGAACTTTGTTTTAATCAGCGTCAGAATAATCTCGCTTTTTATTGACCACTTGGACTTGATTACAGCTTATCAAATCCATCTTGGCACAAACTCATATACTTTTCCAGTAGTACACTGGTAGTCTAGACCATGAAGAAAGAAAAAACACCTACTAGGAATAAATTTCAACACAGTGAACACATATAATAGGTGATAGGTGTCTTATTATCTTAGTATACTTCACAGAGATTGCTGGGTATATACGTTATTAGTTCTGTGCCAAAATGAATTGGATGAGCTGTACATGTATTGAATGTTTTGCACTAACCGTCGGAACTTTATATAAATGAATAGATGATTGATTATTTTGTCCACAAATAATACAAAAGCGTTTAAAATCCATTATGAAACACTTTTCAAAACAACACTTAATTTAAATGGTAAACAAACGGAAAACGATTAACGACTAAATTTAAAACAACACTTCAATTAATTAGTAAACAAACGGAAAGCGACTAATAATTGAAAGCAACGGTAGATAAACCACAAATAACTAAGAAAACTACGGTAGAGAATTAAACGACAAATAGCAAATAGCTGGTTGAAAAATTGAAAAGAACTGAGGAAATTGAAATTATGGAAAACCGGGTACAATTCGAATGCTAATGTCATTAATGTCAAAACAATGTCAAAAGATGACAGAATTCGATTCTTGTACCATCTAGTGGAAATCGCAGTAAACTCCGTCGATATGATTGATCGTGTCTAGAGTTTTTGACAAAACAATATCGAATCGGAGATCGCACCAGGAATATATACATCTTGACCATTTCATATCGTACTGTGGAAAAACAATTGAGCGTCGCAATTTTTCTCTCAGACATTGTTAATAGAACAAATCGTCTGTAATAGGTGGGTAATTTTTAAAATAGAACATCCAGCACAACAGTACCAACTTGCTAGTCCGCTGATGACTTAAATATAAAAAAAAATTCAGAACTCGGCCTGAAGAAAAAATTTGAAATTCATCAACAGCAAGATAATCTGGTTCCTGACTTGAGCCAATTTCAAAGTCCCGGTATGTGGACAGAAATAACATTTCCTCTCCATGTTACAGGCTGCTTCTATATGCACCAAGCACGCATCTTCACCCTTTTCCATATCCCCAGCAATTATCAATTATTGGCACATATTGAAATAAATGTAAACAGGCGCGTGGTGGAACGAATTTGAAGAATCTTTCCCTGAGCACTAGAGCACTGGCCCCAGGAAAATAATTTTTACGGAAAGTTGTAACAGTTTTTAATTGAACAATTGTAATATTTAGAAGATTTGCGAAGGTTTGCCGTTCCTTGAGATTTGCCGCTTTAAGCGACTGCTTAACGCGTTTAATAGGCGATTTGGGCCTGAATCAGATAACTGAGACTGTTATCTATCGGGTCCAGAAAAAATTCTCAACTCAGCATGTCTGATACAATTTCCAGCAGGTAGGGTCTGTGTATCGAATACATGAACTTACTTGGTAGTACTGCAAGGAATGCTTCCCTGCAGTAGAAGTAGCAAATTCATTACCGAAATATCATCTCGGAGAGCTACGGCACTCAAGAACAGTAGCTATCCCTTGCCCGCGCGAGGCTCTACTTTCTGGGTGGGTACTATGGTATTGATTGAGTAGTCCAACATAATTTCTGCAGGAAATGTACGGAGGGGAATTGTTCAGGGGGAAAAATTACTCCTATTGTCTTTCCTGAATGCGCCCCTATTAACAACCCTCCTGGATACGCCCCTATTGTGAACATCATAATATGGACACCAGACGGTCGAACCATATTCTGTTGTAGGCCACTCGAAATAGCATAATCGCTTTGCAAAAATTCATCTCGTCACAAAGTTGACCTCTGGCCAAAACTCATCATTTGTCTATAACACACCGGCAACATATTTTTATGCCATTCATAGGGATTTGTTATTAACATCTAACTCTATCTTGTTCGAGTCTCCTGATGATTGAGGAATAATAATTAACCAATATAATGAATGGTAATTTTCAATGATTTCTGAAAATAAAACAAATTAGGTACAAGTTTTTTCTTAGAGATTCATGTCCCCAAAGTACGATCGTTTTATCAAAAATTCAATTTCTTTTTTGACAGGAAGGTTTTGTCAAGATTGATAAAATGAGACAAACTTTGGAAAAAGTGAAAATAATCAACTTCTAGATAACCAGTTGATTTAAAAAATTTTGGGTAAAAGTTCCTATCATAAGTCGTAATAGTTGGCTGTTTTGGTTCCGTACATCAAGGAATAAATCAAAATCATAAATTTTGGCTGTACCTTTATTTCTAAAGATATTGTGGATCTCCTTGAACATTGTTGTGTATCCTTTTGATGAGCGATCATTTTAAGTGTTTCAGGCAATTGATTGCAGGCGTATGACGAATATCGCAAGGGGACTGAATTTTCTGATGACACAATTTTACGCGATTAATGTCTCGAGCATGTATGATGTAACTACTTAACATGTAGAAGATTTCCTTATAAATTTTCTGTCACTTATTCATCATCTTTTCATTGCTATATTTAGATTCTTGATTTGAGCAATAATTTCGAAAAATAATACCTCAAAAGTGTCAGTTCGACTTAATTTATGAAAACCACTGCAATGGTAATTGATATAAATACCTACCGTTTTAATTATGATAACAATAATGTCTTTATTCATCATATCAATATTATATCAGAATTAATGAGGTAACAATATGTTCATAAAAATATGATGATATGGTGAGAGGGCGAGGTCCAGCTAAAGGAGCTGTTTTGTAACCTAACCTTTATAAAAAAAAAATTCATATGGAATTCCAAATAATAAAGAAATACAATATGAAGCATATCAAGTATAGCATCACAATTTACATGTATAAAATCTATAAATTGAAAATAGTTTGTAATGAGATATGAATGATATAGAAGAGGCAAATATTAACAAGCAATATGGAAACAATTTTGATTCCGTTGATATTTCGGGATAAACCCAATTAAATTCCATATTTTGCTCTATTTTTTTCTTTATCATGTCTAGGTATGAGCATAACTTCTGGTGAAAATAACTGCTTTGTGTCTCGGCATTAGAAGCGTTTTTTATGCACCAATGTGGTCATACTTAACGTATGCCATAAGAAAATCGGATGCAGCTATTTTGTATACGTTGTAAAAGTAAGGAATTGGTTTGTTTTACGGCTGATCCATATATTTTGAAAATGCATTCGAGATATTAGTGAAACTTCAAATCATTTCAAGCATTTGAATGCAGGACATGTTATTTCAGCTTTCAGAAATCGCAGCAACAAACATTTTGAAAGTTTTCGATATTCATCCTAGGAAAAATCACCAGAATGGGCGAGAAGTTCCTACTACAACTTGTTGCCAATAAATATAAAAAAAGCATCTATCAATGAATTGAAAAAGATGAAATCACTCTTGATCCATCATCCAATATACCCAATATATTTTCATCGAGTTGTTTTTTAAAGATTCGGTGTTGGGACTGTTCCAAACAATAGTTGTGTCATCAGCGAATAATGTAAACCTGCCCGAAGTACTGATACATGTTGAATCATTTAAATAAATCGAAAATAGAACTGGCCCATGAACGGAGCCCTGAGGTACTCCACATTTAATTTCTTCCTTATTCGAATCATCGCTAGTTCTAACAATTCGTTACCGATTTAATAAATATCTAAAGAATAATAGATTTGAGATTGCTCCGAATGACCAAACTAAAATCTGTATTTGCTTTGAAGTTTCCAAGAGCACATCGCGTCAAATCCTCCGAATAAGGTGATCGAGGTCGACGAATTTTTGGCGTTGCGCAAAGAAGTCAAGCACATGCTGAAACACGAAGTGACCACCGACGCCCCGGCAGACGAAGGAGACGCTCCACCGGGCGACGAGGATCAGAGCAAAGTCATCAGTAGCGACGAGGAGACCAAGTCGATCAGGGAGAGGATCGTCTCGATCAGAAGGAAGGTGCACAAAGCTACCGTGAACGCCGTCACAGCGAGATGGAACTACGAAGAAGGGGTAAGGAAAATGGCGCTTTCGTTTTTTTCATTGAGAACAAAACATATTTGGTTCGTAAACTCTTTCAGGCGCGCTGTTTCAAGCAATGAACCACCAGGAAACAAACCTTTTGTGGGCATTGTACCAGAGGTATACTAATTCATTTCTGTAGTTGTCTGGGTTCCTAACTTAGCACATCTGAAAAATACAAGAATTAATACTGGAATCTATACAAGTTTGGATGTAGAAAGTCTGTTCACCAACGTTCCTTCGAACAAAACTTTGGAAATTGTCAAATCAAAATTAGAGAATGATGGAACACTGATCAGTAGAACAAAATTGAATGTAGATGCGATCATGGATATCTTGAAACTAAGTACCGAAGAAATGTATTTTCAATTAAAAAATAATATTTATCAACAAGAATTTGGTATGGCTATGGGTTCACCACTTTCTCCAATTCTTATATTTATATGGAGTATTTTGAGGAATCTTTCATAGAAAGTTATCCAAATAGTCCAAAGGTATGGTGAAGATATGTTGATGATTTTTTGCTATATGGAGTCGTGGTCAAAATGAACTCGACACATTTTTGGAACATATTAACAAACAAGGACCAACAATAAAGTTTACATTAGAAACAGAAAATAACAATGACCTTCCATTTCTAGATGTGATGATAAAGAAATGGACACGTCATGTAGACATAAGTGTATAATGGCAGAAAACACATACTAACAGATATCTTCACTACACCTCAAACCACCGCACAAGTGTCAAAAAAGGTATAGTAAAATGCCTTTATGATAGAACAAGAATTTTGTGTCTCACAAGAAAAAATTAATGAAGAGATAAACTTCATAAAATCAATATTGAAAGAAAATGGAAATCCAGAAAAATTCCTTTAAAAAACTTTGGCAGAAATTGAAAATCCAAACAGTAATAATAATAATATGCTTTATTATCATGAGACATAATCTTGTTGACAACGCTTGTGTAGTAAATACTTACTTGAAAAAATGCGATATATACCAAAAGATAACAAAAATAAAACTATCCAAATACATTCAAAACATGGTAAAATGGAGGTTATAATGTCCACAATGAAGACATACAACCTACACAAAATACACAACTTATCAAACATTATACCTTATATCCCTCCTTTGTCTGAAAAGATAAAGCGGATAGGCAACAGGTATAATGTTAAAACAACATTCAAAACAACAAATACTTTACGGTGTTTGCTTGAATGTGGTTGACAATGTTCCTTGATGAATGATAATGGTTCGGACTTCCATTGTCTATATTATTAACTCTTATTGAAACCTGTTGCTAAGAATGAAAGTATGAAAATACGAACAAAAAGTTGAAATGGATTTTTTGGTCAAAATTAAAATTGAAGGTTTGAATAATCAAAGAGAATAATTTTGTAACGGAACAGTACACTCAACTTTGAAACTTAAGTAAGTTATTTATTATCCCAAGAAACATTACATGTTTATGATTAGGGAATAACCATAAGCACAAAATCATGATGAGTTTTGGGGAAAAAAAACCTATAAACGAACATACATACTTGGTTTCAACATTTATTCATTCTATTTCATTCATTTCTTTATTTAAATTTTTTACTAATATTTCATGTTCGATCATACTTCATGATCCGTGCAGTGCTACATTAAATGAACCTCTTTATTTCTTCAAAAAAAAACATTTTTTTTATATCCATCAAAATATTAACTAGGTAGGTTTATCCTAATGAATAATATCAAACAACTCAGGTGTATTTGGGGAATTACTTTCTGCCCACATTGGGCTATTTATTTGCATAGAAAGAATTAAATAAAATTGGTAGGCCAAGAAAAACTATGAGAATATATTTTCTCCAATTTATAGGATACCGGTAGTAAAGTTCGGACAGTTATGCTTTGGAGCGAATATTTCCGGTACGAAGTTGACAGATGTTGATTCAAAACATAACTCTACATAAAGATGAAGTTTCGACATGGGCTCCCCTTACCCACTTTAAAATTTCTTCGGTAATACCCACTTTAAAATTTCTTCGGTAAAGTGTCAAAAGGAACATTCCTCTGAGGAAACTGCACTATATTTTACGATGATTTTTTTCCTCCAAATTCTCGAAAGGTTTATCTACTATTATCGATAAGTCAAATAACCAAATTTTGTATTAGCAACCTTGGGAAAATTCAAATGTCGAAAATTATATGTTGAAATACCTTACTATGAGAGTTGGAAACTGGATATTCATGAATGAACAGTCCTAGATCCACCTTTCGTCTACATGGTCAGTAACTTTTTGAATTAATATCTTTGTCCACTTTGTCGCAGGAATATTAGTGAACTTTTGTCCAAAGCACCAAAAATTATGATGTAAGGCTCAAACTTTTTGAAAAATTTCAAGAGAGGCTCGAAGTTATAAACAATTCAGTAAAAAAAAGTGGTTTGGTTTTTTGCAAATATCTCGGAAATTATTAAAATTATCCAAAATTTAAAAAAAAAATCCTTGAAGAGGAGATAATTTTCTAAAAAAATCCTACATCTCGGAACTCTATCACCAATTTTTATAATTTTGATTTGAATACAAAAATAGCACATAAAGCGGGAGATGCGCGTCCCGCATGCCGTGACCGATATGGACCTTTGTACAATAAACAGAATTTCAACCCATCAAATGTCATTATTAAAAAAGTCACATACCTTCTGAACTATGGGTTCCCAAAGTGGTGCAGGTGAACCCACTGGGGTCCACGCACAACTACGTTGGCGTGACCAAAAATTGGGGGTTCACTATTTGTAGGCGGAGTTTACAACAATGTGTCTGGTTTTGATAAAAATGTTGCCATGACTTCATCTATCAATGTAGGCAGATAATATTCTAGGAAGCTCAGCGACTACATGTAAAAACGAATGCCAAGGGAAACGTTACTCATTTGTTTCCGGAATTTCGAAAAGAAAAAGTAAAAAGATGCCAAAGAAGTGGTTACATGGAATCGCTCTTTTGATTGACCAACTTATATTCCATAGATGTAATCTTCACATTATTTTTCGAATTTTGGTAATATGGTAGAAATATAACTGCAGGGGGTCTACCGGAACCAGCAGAATTTTTAAAGTGGTCTATGAAAAAAAAAAGTTTGGTAACCTCTGTTCTCGACACTTCATTAGACGAAAATCCATGCAAAAAATTCTCCGTAATCATTTTATAAGATATACTTTTGTTAATTAACTAATTTTTACAAGTTTCAAATTTACATAATAACCCTGATAATTGTTGAACTGAAAACATCAATTTTTTTCACTTGGAGCTTTTCTTGAAACGCTTTAGAATCAATCCCCATCGGAAAAATCAAGAAATTTTGATTTTCCGCTTTGTTATTAATAATCAAAGAAGTTAAAAAATGACATACTCAACGTGTGAGAAGAAATTATTCAATAACTATTTTGCAATACCATGTTTTGAAGTCAGTTTTTATCAGCTATAATATCTTCTACGAAAATTCACGTGATGATTTTGCTGAAGATTGTCTGATGTATGTGAGCAGAAGGCAATCCTGAATAGCGTTGCAGACAAAGCAAGGGCCATCTGAATAAAAACATTAAACCAGCAAAATGTTTCAACTTCAACTGTTCAGCATGTTCAATGAATATTTGTTTGCAGATAAAACGTCCCTACTTCCATGTGAAACCCTTAGAAAGGTGTCAGTTGAAGAACTGGCAAGACTACCTAGACTACGAGACTGAACAGGGAGATAGAGTTAGAATTATAGTACTGTTTGAGAGGTGCCTGATAGCATGTGCTTTGTATGAAGAGTTCTGGCTGAAGGTGAGTTTTCAATGACAAATAGGTAGGTTCACGAACAATTGAAACACACTACTGAGTGTCTGCAGTTTTAATGGTAATATGCGATGTTTCTAGCTTTATGACATAAGATGTCTAAAAACCACGGTCGGTATATCGGTTCGAGTTTTTTATCATGTATCCCCATGTTTTCGAAATATTTTGACACTAATTTTCATTCAGATGTGTAGAATACAAATGATATAACAAAACGCGACACTTTCCCTTAGTTCAGAAGTTTTCGCCTCGTCAAAGTGGGGAAGAAGGACTTCGATTTATTTTCCCTGTAAATATTTCCATTTCACTTGAAAACTTTCAAGCTAGGAAGTTGGAAGTGTATACTCAACCGGTCAATCGACTAAGTATACTTGTTGCTTTGAGCAATCAAAAAAAGGAGCAAAATCATATTTATGAATAATGACATTAAATGAAAGGAACAAGAGTAAAGGGAACATAACGGAAGTTTATCAGATATGATTGGCATGTCAAGCACATTCATTGAAATAAAGAATGACTATCGCGACATTTGTTGGAAGCTGCATCGAATTCGTCTATTTGTAATGCCTGCTCGAAACACAAAATTAATTTAAATAATCTGCAAATATTTATTGAATGTCCATTTCATAATATAAGTTTGAATGCTTGTGAATAAAATAGTGCACAAATCTTGGCGAAATTCAACATTCCTTTCTTGAAAGATTGCATGCCTCAGCCTTTTCACCTCTGTATGTAATATATATATATATATATATATGTATATATATATATATTCACAAAAAAAAATTGCAAAAATTCGTATAAATTGAGTAGCACAAGTTTAGATAGGAAACAGCACACTTGTATAAACCAAAAACTATCGAGCCACATTCATGTATCGGTTTGTTAACCACAACTATACAATAAAAGTAAAGGATTCACAAAAATTTGTACAGAAGAAAAATGCAGAATTATCTTTTATCTAACTGTGAGGGAGGATTTTCCATACTTGGATCGATCGATAGAAAGCAACAAATAATAAAATTTCATTACACCACCTAACTTTGAACACATCTTATGTGCGAGAAGAAGTTTTCTTCGGAAAATATGGCGTCACATACCCTAAAGACGACTTACATTATATGATGCAGTTCAAAAGAATGACCATCAATTTACCTGTAATTTTAAGCAAAATGGAAGTGTTATGTGAGTTCTCTTTCAGCTAAAAAATTTTAAACTTGGGATAATGAAATGGATGCATAAATACTATATTATGGAATGAAATCAACAGATGAGAATTTCAAGATGGCAACTGGGCGCTATCTGGAAAAAAAAATATATGGCAAGGGGGGTCTTGTGATACATCATTTTGAAGCTCCTGACGAATACTTCACAACCCTAGAATATGAAGTCAATATCTTCAACCTACTACGAAAAAAAAATGTCAGTAGGACATCATTGTTCAGTTCAAATATTCTCATTTAGTTTTCGATTTTATGAGCAGATAGGTACCACGTAAACTATACCCAAAATGGTCAATTGAAGAAAATTTAACAGGAGAACTGAATGTGTTTGCTGGGAACTACTGTTGATCCTCTAATCACCGAAATCGTCGAAGTGATTCCTATTCGATATGGTTATTATTATTCGAACAAGACGGAGCACCAGCACATTACCCCAGACAAGCACGATAAATACTTTCCATGGTCGTTGGATTGGCCATCGAGGTCCTAAGGAATGGTCAGCCCGCTTGCTATATTTGACACCTTTAGACTGTTTTATAGGGTTATTTGAAGCAAAAGGTGTACGATACTGAACATGATTCAATATTGGATATACTGCAGAGAATAATAAATATTTATGTAGAAATATCGACGTTTAAGAAAACCGTTTCGAACATCTTTTGAACTGAACTCTGCTTATTTCCCCAAAGTATGAAGTTACACGTCGATATATTCAGGCAATTATTAAATGTTCCGCCATTTTGTAGTAGGTGAAGATATTGGCTTCATATTCCATTTAATTTTTTTCCAAAATATAGTATTCATGCATTCAATTTCATTATCCCGAGTCTCAATTTTTTGAGGTAATCCGTTCAAATAATAAAAGGGGGAAAGATATTTAAGAAAAGCACTGTATAACTGAACATTAATGAAATTGATTCAGAAAATATTGTAGCCCTAAAGAAGACGAGAATAATCGTCTAAAAGCTGGCATTACATCTCTAGACACTCGGTAGTGTGTTTAAATTGTCCAATACTGAACCTAAGAAAACAAAAAGAGCACCCGCGGTAGTGTTACTTGATATAAACAAGTTTGATTTGTAGTTCGTTCATTATTTGGAGGGACTCAAAGACAAAGAAATGCAACCGAAAATAAGAGACGTGTACGAGAGAGCTTGCACCATTCACCACTTGAAGAAGCCCAGCCTCCATTTGCAATGGGCCCTATTCGAAGAGGAAGCAGAGAACCCCAACCGCGCAGCAGAAATTTTGGTCAATCTGGAAAAGTCAGTGCCCAATATTTTACAAATCGCCTACCGGAGGATAAACCTAGAGCGGCGGCGAAACGACTATGAAAAGTGTTGCCAACTCTACGAGCACTACATAAACAACTCAAAGAACAAAATGATTTCGAGTAACGTCGCCATCAAGTATTCCCGGTTCTGCTTCAGGGTGATGAAAGACATGGCGAAGGCTCAAGAAGCGCTTAAGGCGGCTATCGCGAAGGATCCAAACAATCCTAGGTTGTATCTGCAGCTCATCGATCTTGCGTTGCAGAAAGAGAACGTTTCCCAGACGGAAGTTATTGAAATTATCGACTCGTTTTTGGATAAAGAGAGCACCGACATAGAACAGAAGGTCCTATTCGCCCAGAGGAAGTTGGAGTATGTGGAGGACTTTGGCTGTGACGTAGCGTCCGTTCAGGTCGCCTATGATCAGTACCAGAAGGTCCTCAAGCAGGGCAAGGATAGCATCAAGAAGAAAGAAACGAAGAGGTGAATATTTTTTGAATAAAAACTAATCAACAAGAGTGGGTACGCTCGCTTGAAGACTGTGAGCGTATTCAACTTAACTTTGAACAATATGTTCAAAATCAATTTGCCAGAAAAGTAATTGTTTTCTGACAGATATTGGCCCACTGACCCACTGTGTAGGTAAAGATGACTGGCTTTCGATCATATCATTCAAAGGACCACACACATTCCTTATGCAAAGAGTCTCGGTCAAATTGTCCAAATTTTTCAGTATGTTGTTGAGCTCGGCCTCCTGAACAAAAGTGACCAGGGGCACACAAAAATTCTATCTATAGTTTACGAGATACAGAGTGTTGAAGTTGTTGAATGGCACTTTTGAGGCCATTATTTAACACATTTCAATGTCTGTTATTTTAAACCAAAATCGAATCGAACAACACATATTGCTTGTTTATTTTTGTGTTTCATTATTGTGAGGAATGATAAGTAATTTAGGACTATATATTATGTTCACATATTCGTGTTTTATTGATATTTTCAAACTCTTTTTAATTTTTGTGAATATCAACCATATATTCAGTTTCTTCTCTTGTTCTCTGACTAAGTTCTCTGAACGTTATGCTTATTTGACTTTTTATCCACTTTGGCTTTTATTACATATTTACCTTGACTTACCACATATACCAAGTGTATCACAATTGGTTAATAAATATTATTATACCATACTAATATACAAGGCCAGTGCAAAGGTATGTTTTTCAAGCATTTTTGAAAGTAAGTATAAGTGTATCTGTTATATATTTGAATTACATGATTGGATCAATTTAGTGCATCAGTTATATGTGCCATGTGGCCACTTGACAGAACGTAAATTGAGAATATTATACAGAGTGACTTATGAATACACGAGACTAATAATCCAAAAAATTACGGAAAAACCCAGTATAAAAAAACTAACAGATCCATTTTATTCATTCCCTCACATTTTATAGGGGATATATCATATTTCCATGTCTAGTTTTCATTTAATGGAAATCCGATTGTATGATTATTAATTTGAAGGATAATTCAAACTTATTCTTCACAAAGCAGCTCACAACTTCTTTCCCACTGAGAGTATACAGAATAACTACTTGAAAATGAAAGAATTACATATAGGTATTTACTTAAAATCATATTTTTGCGGAATCAATCAATCTTATCGGATATACTCAACACAGAAAATTCAATTTTCATACGGTCCGACTTATGACGTTGATGCTCTAACCTGAAACTATTTTCATTTTGTGTATCACAGGAAAAGTCATGATTTTCCCTGTACACAGTTTCCAAAAATGCTTGAAAAACATACTATTGTACTGGTCGTGTATGGTAGTATGATATAGATCGAAAATCTACTAATCATTTTGTGATATCCCCAGCAATAAAATTAACCCAATGGCCTGAACTCTGTATGTTCTGAAAAAGACGATGTATTGCCTTTTTACTCTTTCGATATGAAAAGTGTGTAATATACTCCAGGCGATAATCGGCAATCTCTTTGAGCAATTATTCATAATTAATGCGATATATAGATCTCTCTATATTCTGAGGCTCTTTGTTGGAAATAGTCTGTAGGTCTCATGCAATAATTACATGATAAGATCTTCCAATGCAAGGGCTAATAGAGATATCAATAAGTCTGGGTCGTTTGTGAGTACCAGATCAAGTGTTGAAGGGATGTGGTTTTGTCTGAATCGTGTTGGTTCAGTTATCAGCTGATAGGGAACAGAGTTCATAACAGTACCAGCGAAAAGATCAGTACCGGAGGCTACGTTCGGTACGTGTGTTATCGGTCATTTTTTGCTTGGATTGTTGAAATTCTGTAAATGCATCCAATGGTAAAGCGCCTTTTTCCCGCGACAGTGTGAAAGGCAACCGTCAAGTTACTGACGCGTGATAAGCAACGAATTGATGTTCATTTCTTTTTCAAATCAGATATTTTGAGCTAACACATTTTGTTCTAGTTATTCAGTGTGAAGTAAAAAAAAAATCTTTTAATTTTATGTTCTTTAATTCCAGCGAAACGTCTGCACCCAGCAAAAAAGAAAAACCAACAGTTCAGTCATCTTCCCAGTCGAGCACCTACAACTATGGAGCTTATGGAAACTCTTCGGCACAACCTGCATATCCCTATTCTGGTTCTCAACAGCAAGGGCAAAACTACTATCAGCAGTATGGCCAGGGCAGCGATCAGTACCAGTATCAGAACTGGCAGTACCCCCAAGGAGGATACGGAGGTTATAACCAGTGGGGTGGTTATGGTGGGGGATATGGATATTGAAAAGTTTTTATTTGATATCAGTCGAGTAACTCATTTTCCATAAGTGTATATGTAAGTATTTGTTGAGCTGCTCATATTTCACTTGGTCTCAACCAAATACAAGCCACCTAACGGTATATTTAGGCAAAAACAAGTGGATTTAAGATTATGGAAATTTTATGTGGTTTTGATTTTTTCATTTTAAAATAAATATTCTTTGATTTTTTCTCGGACTTTGTCTTCTTTGAAAGGCAATAAACTCTTAAAATAGACCTTGGACGAGTTAAATATGCACTTATGAAGAATTATTGATCAATTTTGTCATTGAGACAATGCAAATTAGGTTAACACATTTTTTGTAAGAGCAAGTTTTGTTATTATTTTTATTTGTAAAGTAACTGTGTAATTAGTACAGCAAAATAAAGTGAAAAACATTTAGGTGTACGAAAAATAGTTTAATTTCTTATAAATAAATATTCATTCAGATTATTATTTTGTATGAATTCTCCAACAAACTGAACAGAACAACGAGAGGATTCTCATTTTTTGGGTCGCTTTTCTGGGTGTAGATCTCATCACAAACCGTGGCTATGTATTTTTTTTGTCTTGGAGGGCACCTGAAATGAAAAAAAAATAACGAGAATTGTTTTACAAAGTAAAGGGCGAGTAAATCAATATAATATAATTTGTTTGATGAACAAGAGAACAATATAATACATTGAGTATTTTTATAACGAATTATTGATTTTTTCAAATTGTGTAGAAACAAACAGTTGATATCAACCATTCTTTCAGTATCTTTCTATATGAAAAGGTTCCTATTTTCTTAATATGATTTGTGCATCATATTTTCGTGGTAAAATATACATGAAATTCCTTTCTTGGAAAAGTGCCTCTGATCGAATTGGAAAAGCAATAAAAATATGAGGTCTACGAGGGGTGTTCATGCCTGCCAAATGGGAAATTGATAAACTACTAGTGTTTTCCCTTTCAAAGCGTTCCCAGTGTTCCATCCATATTGTATTTTATGATTTTGACATGTCGAATTTCACTTAGCTATGAGTTATGATACAGTGTAACCCACTCAAGACCATAGTACTCTCATGAAATCTACATTTTCTGACCGATTGAATTTTTTTTTTTTTTTTCAGCAGGAAGAGTGTCAAAAAGTCTGTTTGCACCAAAATTGCAAAATATAATTCCAAATTTCAGGGCATACTATGATTTGTTTTGTGTTCTCTAAATTGCAAAATTTCATTAGCGATTTTTTTAAGCGAAATTTCGATACCACCACTGGATTCAGCATCTTTTATTTATTGTATTATAATTTTTTTTTAGTTTTTTGCATAGCTTCGATAATTTGATATCCGGATATATAGTGACTGCACTTTGAAAGTAATTCCAGTTATATCACACGCATTGACTTATGAGATTTATTATCGATGGCAACCAAAGCACCGCCTCCACGTAAACCATAATTTCTATCTTTCCAATACCCCACAAAATTGGTAATAATTCAGAGTCAAGTACACCTTCCTTAAACCAGGTTTGTGAATTACTATTACATTATGTTCACTTGCTAAAACCTTCTTATAAAATGTGTTGGTTTTAGTATTGAGTCCATTACAATTCTGAGTATATCAGAAAAACTTTGTTCTTTTTATTGGCTTGTTGGATGGCTCCCTTGATTTTCTCCGAATCATAGAACCATTACAGCTTATCCAATCCAACTTGGCACGGTAATTGTTTACACATCTGGCTTAAACTGAATATATTTCAAATGGCTGCTTGTCCCGAACGTCGCAATACGTCCACTTTTATTATCCAACAAAATAATATGTTGCTATTTACTTTATCAGCTATTTTTTGGATGAATATATAATCGAGACAAATCTGTTGCACCATTTCGTAAGGGAGAGTTTTCGCTTTTGCTTGCTAGCGAGTAAGTTACATTATGGTTTTTTTGTTTAATTACCTCTGTAAATAAGGGAAGAGATAAACCACAGGGTATAAACCACAAACAAGTTTCTTGTCAAAATATCCGCTCACTTCGACAGCCAAAATAATTATATAATTCATTGTAGTATTTAATAATAATAATGTTGATTTGTTCAAAAAATATCGACATTGGCACAAATCTATCGCTAATTGTTGGATAAAAGTTAAGGTTGGGGTAACCTCTCTACCTTTTTTTAAATCTTATTTTATTCGAATTTTTGCCAGATGATTTTGTTAATACGACTTTATTCTCTAAAGTATATGTTGTCAATCTTTTTTTTGAAGTGGTTCGTAGAACAGAATGTTTCGGATTTCAAAAGAGAGTAAGTTGATCATTTTTGAACCCAAGTAGGTGAAACTTCTTTTATTGATGCATGGAACAGTAAAGTTCTTATTTCGGGTGTGATACTGTTTCCTGAGCTTCTTTTATGATTATTGATGTTTGAAAACATAAATTGCAGCATATTAAAATATATCTGTCTATAAAAAAGTTTCTCAGGAGAGTATATATGTGAGACATTTGGAGAATTATTTTGAAAAACTGCTTATGTATATTCTCCATTGAAAGGTGTGTTTTAAGAATTTCACGCCACCTGACCCATTGAACAGTTTAGGGTCAAGTAAATGTGGATTTATGCAGCCTAAAATATCAAATAACAATAATGACGTAACGAATATCAAAAGTTACAAGTGGCGAAACTGTTTCCATTTATGTAAACCAAATTAACAAGTAGAAATAGATGGTGCGCAGGCGCATAGGTCAGTTTCAAGCATCATTAGTTCTGAAGGTTGATGATATGTAACCCAAGCATATTCTCTTTTATAATTTCATCCTTGAATTCCTTGTTCCTTCGTCGTATGAACAAGAACATTTCCTAACAAGTTCCACGGGATATAGTCATCAATTTCCATTATAAAAATAATATTTTTGTACGTTTTTTTTGACAAGAGTTAAGTTAATTTTGTGGTGTCATACCAATTCCGTTGGTTATTCATTTCTATATTTTTGTTTGTTCTGGGGTATTTTCTATATAGAGCGGGCGCTGCGAAACATTCCGTTTGAAAAAACCGATGACCTCATTCTGATTGATGATTTGAGTTGAGAAAGACTTGAATAATAATTTGGAGGTTGCCGGACGGAATTATGGTCCATTTTTTTTTTTTTTTTTCGGCCCTATAATAGGAGTTTTCGATTCCAACGCTGTAGTTGTTGAAAAAAAATGTTGTAAAGAATGCAAAAACCGTTGACCGCTATTTCTCGACTGGAATGTTTTTGCAAGATCCTTCCAAACCTGGAACTGAAAGTTGCCAGAAAAGCCCGTTGTCAGTTTTATTATAAATCTCCTTCAACTTCAGTTATAGCTGAACTTCATCCATTATTATAACAGATACATTTTCCAATATTTCAAATAGCAGTGCTTCGAATTTTGTGATAACTTTCTTTAAAGTGAATAAATATCGCTACAATTATTAGATTAAAAAAAAAAGGCGAACGAAAAATCATGCTGAACTGGTGAATGAACCGAAAGAAACTATTCAAATGCAGCAAGACGACGCAAAGACGAAATTTCAGACATTTGAGAAGTTGTTTGATCCGAATGCTGATGAAGAACACTTCTCGTGGTATAAAAGTTGCATGGCCAGCTATATCAGCGAAGAAAAAATTCGTCGTCGTCACTACATAGGAAGCTGGAAGAAAGAGCTTCATCAACAACACAAGGCGTAGCTGGATCATCAATGACCTGCAAATCAAAAAGAAGCAACAGCGATTCGTCGAGTGACTCATGATGTTCCATTTGTGGTATACGACGAAAACCAAAATAAAAAAAAGTCATCTTTTAACTGAAATTTTAGCAGCTTTGCTGTTTTTCAATGCGTTGATAATACTATGAAATTTTCACAAAAATTTGTTATACGAACCACCGGAAGATTTTTTTGCAGAAACTTTCAATATCATACGTCGTGTTAAAGAAATTACGTTTCATTACCAATATCTTCTAGTAACGAAAGAGGTCGACCAACAAGAAATATCACAAATACAGCTACTGGCTGCTTTTGACGAATTAATGGAGGATATAAAAGACGGTGTTTCGACGACCGCTTTTGAATTGACATACATGGCTCAAAGCATGACTGTACTCGCTGAAGTAGAGGATGTAGTTTTAATCGTGATCTCAAAGTGATGCTGATCGATAAATTTGGTGACAAGGTTTTATTCTCATATCTTACTGAGAGGAAGCAATCTTCTTTGGTTTTCATGGCAGGAAGTTCATTAAGGAAATAGCTAAACGTGTACGTCGGTTAGACTGTAGCAAAATCGTCATGTGTGCTAAGGAATTACGGAAGGAACTATCCACTACTGAACTTATACCAGAGGAAAAGTTGTGTGATGAAATTCTTATAGAAGATGCCGCGAAGAAATGCACATTCACGCCGAAATAGAAGACTTTCATAAAAGCCTCATTAAGCAGTCAAAATCTAAAATTATCAGGCAATACACTCCATGAAGCATTAGCGGTGTTTAGTGATATATATCAGTGTAACGAACAGAAAGACACCGCTACATACAGCTCTAGCCGAATTCATTCACCACCTACCTAACTAAATCGAAACATATGTTTGTTGAGAAATCTTAGACACTGAAAATGACTTTCAAGGGGACATTAAGTGGCGAAGATTCTATGACCGTTACAATCATGATAGTTAATCAACAAAAGAATGATGAAAATAATACCTCACGGGCATGGCCTAGCTCTCCATGTTGACTAGTCATTCGATATCTGAAGCTAAGCAGCAGGGAAAGACCGCGTCGAAAGCTCATAAAACTGGAGCAAAGTATTATATCATAGCTCGCAGGCAATAAATCAATGAACACAAGATATATTGAGGAATTGCTGTCCTTCGGAAGAGACGTAAAGTCGGTGGTCCTGAGTCCATGGTTGTTGGACTCGTAAAAGATCCCTACCTCTGGTTGGAATACCAGAGTGTTCGGCAAAATTTCCGGTTGGGGGAAATGTGGTCACCGGAGTCGATGATTGGCCTTGGTAGGGAAAACAGGCCGACGTTGAATAAATCATTTGAAAAAAAGAACACCTCAGACACTGCTAAACCGAAACTAACTGAAACTGACTACAAATATTTATATCAAGTCCTTCAACCAAAATCCCAGCTGGCCATTACAGGTGGATATGAAGACTTCAAAAAATCTTCGAGCTCCAAGGTAATAGGTCTTCTGAATTGTTAGATTCATATTATTCTGCGTTTATGAGCGACAAGGCCGGCGCTAGAAAATTTCGTAACATTATTAATGAACTATCACATTAATAATTAAAAAGAAAATGAAACCTTTTTCCGTCGAAATATGTTCATTCATCTCTCCAGAAGCAGATTGAAGGATTTTCAGCCATATTTTTGTTGCTGTTCGTGAAGGAATTGAACAAGTTTTTATAAATTGTGCAGATTCCGATGTTTTCGTACTCAACATCCACTTTCAGCATAAGCTATCGAATAGTAGTTTTTGAGGGATTTGGTTTGAAGGATCAGCCAAAAAAAAACTTTTAAGCTGGGATTCAATTGAAATGTATCTGAAATTATTAGAACTTTTGATGTTTTGTATTTACATTGCTTAAGGGCTGCAATACATGGGCCTCCGAACTTACTCCAATTCGGTTATGAAAGACGAGATGGAAAGTTGTACCCGGTGCAAATGGCAAAACCACCTATGACAAATTCTTTGATCAGGCTTTGCAAATATAATGCTGAATGCCTGACAATGTTTTGCACTTGTAGAAAAAGCGAAATCAATTGTATTTTCCTTTGCAAATGCATCGGCAATAATTGTCAAAACTTACCTGAATGAATTTTTCACTACTCATTAATAGGTAAACCACTTTTTTTATTAAATTTGTATTGAATTAGATCATGCCGTTTTTCTCCATACCTTACCTAAACCAGGTGTTAATAGTCAATAACAATTTTTTTTTCGCAGCTACAGCGATGGAAGCGAAAACTATTATAGGACCGCAAAAAAAACTGGACCATAATTCCTTCCGGCAACCTCCACAATATCATTAATTGAGTATTTCTTTACTCAAATCATCAATCAGAATGAGGTCATCGGTTTTTTCAAACGGAATGTTTCGCAGCGCTTGCACTAAAACACGAATGGTATCTTTGGATGTACCTATCTGCTGACAAAAATACCCCGGTATTTTTCAATCTCGAGCAAGTGCGAACAGTGAAAAACCTTACAACTACCAGGACAGTGAATGAACGTCGATGATTTGTCACGAATATTTTTTTATTTAGAGCATGAAATTTTGAAATCATAGAAATCGCAAAACCAGAACCACTGATTGGGCAAGACAGTTGTGGTTTGATAATACCTAGACAATGTCATCCAACCCAAGCTTTATCAGCAGATAATGCATTCATCAAAATTAGGTTGGACAATTCAGGGAGCCATTGAAGGAACCAGCGTATTACCGCATGTAAATCTTTGCATTGTCATGTTGGAGATGAAGAAATGCATCAAATTGTCTCTCAATACAGCATTCAATGATAATAAATAATTTGATTTTTTTGTACAGGGCCACTCTATCGGTCCACCTCTACCAATCCACCTCCTAAGAAAACAGTTATTCAAAAACTCGCGAACATCACGTGCATAGTGCGAGGGTGCACCATCTTGTTGCAACCATATTTGGTAATTTAGGATTGTTGGCGTTTGGAAAAATATTGGCAAGGATAGGTTTGAGTTCATTTCTTGAAAATTTCAAGTAACGCTCCTCTGTGAGATTTCATTCGAAAAAAATAAAGGCCAACAATTCTGTCCTTTATTCTCCCTGCCTAAACATTTAATTTCTGAGGGTATTGAGTATACCCATCTATCATCCTGTGGGATTATTTCTACACCAATTTCTGCAATTTGGACAATTCACTGAATCATTGAGGCAGAACATAGCCTCATCGGAAAACATAATTTGTTCAATAAATTGCGGTTACATAAATCCTGCATAATTTCACAGAATTCCATACGGCGATTGGGGTCATCTTCATTGAGTTGTTGGTGTAGCTGTACATTGTATGGATGATACCTTTCTGCTTTTAGAAAACGTAATACAGAGCGTTGGGATATGCCATGGTCTGCTGCAATTTGTCGTGAAGTATAGACGGAGAGCCAGAGCCCAAAAAATTCTCTGAATTTACTAAGCCTGATTTTTTTATGGCTTATTGCAGTGGTTGTGTACACAAACATACTGCGGTCAGTCAGGCGAAACTGAGAACAGGTGTCTCAGGTACGCTATCGAACCTGCCGTATCTGCCGAGGCAATAAAACGAATTTACTAAAGCTGAAAATTGTTATACAGATTGTATATTGCATATACATAAAAGGTACGACAGTCAGTCAGCTGAATATGGGGACGGAGCTGGTCAGTCGGTCGCAATGTATGTACAAAAAATAAATACGGTGCAATTAATTTACTACACTTCAAAATTTTTGTGAGGGTATTGAATGCTATATGAAACATAAAAAAAAAATGATCAGTTATCGATTTTGCGGGACAACGCCCGTCAGTCAGCAAAAATAGAAATGAAAGTTTCGCGCGAGCGCTCGGCCTTGAAAGCGATTTCAAATCAGAGTATCGGCACAGCTTAGCTAAGCTGTGGTATCGGACTGAGCGCAGGTATACTCGTATGTAAGAGACCTATCTTGCTTGAAACCTGTCTGCTAGTGTACGCGTCCCAATAATTGACAACAATTCCGGCAATTATATCGTATATCGCAAAAGCATGCGAAATTTTTTTCTGTAGAGATTCCTGCACTGACACCTCTCGGAAATAGTTCTGACAAGTGGCAGCCTATTAACCTACTGTGTAGGGAAAGTTGAGTCTGGTCTGAACCTATTTTCCTTCAGATGATTCGATTCGTATCCAGTTTTCAAGTGTATTCACCGTCTATGGAGAAAGAACATGAAACAAGTGTACGAGTTACATGCAACTTTCCAGTGTTGCAGCAACAAATTGCCTCATGGGATTCAGGTTTACTGAATAGATGGAATGCAGTAAAAATAAATTGTCTGGTGAACTCAAATCGCACCTTGAAACTGCGGTTGCAGAGTATACAATATTGTTCCGTAGTTTTCTTGGTTTGTAACCTACCCTAATCTGAAGAAATGAGATTGAATATTTGAATTTATACAAGTGTAGAAGGGCAGATTTTTGATATACCCCCAAAAGTTGCTGCGCCAATGGAAAAATAGTGCTTTCTGGATAGAACAAGTCCAATTACTCAGCAACTTCTCGTCATCTCGAATTTTGCCTATCAAAAACTAATAAGAACTAATATATATGAAAACACTTATCGTCGGAGTTTCAGAAACTAGATCCGTTTCCGTTCTCAAAACTTATACCAAAATTCCTGTTTAAATGCAAATATCACTTGCTTGAAAATTCTGATCGTGAGAGCGAAATGAAGCAAAAATTAAGCAAATATTAGTTGTAATAAATATTATCTTGAAGTATAATAAATGTTATATATTGTTATATTATTATACTAAATAAAATATAAATAAATACTAAATGGCCTACTTACTTATTTCGTTTATTAAATAATAAAGAAAAAAAGCAAACCGCCACCTGCAACGCCAAGCCCGCGCCAAATTTTCGTTTCTATTTCTGCTGACTGACGGGCGTTGTACCTCAAAATCGATAACTGATCATTTTTTTTATGTTTCATATAGCATTTAATACCCTCACAAAAATTTTTAAATGTAGTAAATAAATTGCACCGTATTTATTTTTTGTACATACATTGCGACCGACTGACCAGCTCCGTCCCCATATTCAGCTGACTGACTGTCGTACCTTTTATGTATATGCAATATACAATCTGTATAACAATTTTCAGCTTTAGTAAATTCGTTTTATTACCTCGGCAGGTACGGCAGGTTCGATAGCGTACCTGAGACGCCTGTTCTCAGTTTCGCCTGACTGACCGCAGTATGTTTGTGTACACAACCACTGCAATAAGCCATAAACAAATCAGGCTTAGTAAATTCAGAGAATTTTTTGGGCTCTGGCTCTTGGTCTAGTACTGTGAGGATTATTCTCTACACTCAATAGAACATCAAGTTTTTCGTTTTCTCCTACTATAGGACGTCCAGCATTCCGAATGTACATGACAAGACCAGTTTTTCTAAATTTTTTCTCAATCTCACTTTGAACGACTGATAGGTCTATTTGGATACATCGCATTGAACAAGTCACATACCTCTTGCTGAGTTCTGGTTTATCTCAGCATCCAATGAAAATTAATATTTCATACGTTGGATTTCACTTGGTAGGCATAGTTTACTTTCAAAACCTTTTCAATTCAAATATGTGGTGAATATTTCACAAAAAGTTGATATTTCAACTGACATTTACTTGAGTTTGACTTTTACGACTTTAATTTACGATATTTAAGACTAGGAAATAGCTAACTATTTATATATGGAAAGGATCCATTGGTGTAGTATATGAACAATTGAAAATTGTTCTGTTTTTGTATAAAGGATCTGGAAGACATACACATAGATGAGTACAATCATTAGACAACATTATCTTGACAATGTTTCCCTTTAGCTCGTTACTTTGACTACGAGCCCATAACACAATTTATGGAGTCAACTGACCAAGCAACAACATTGCTACATGAAACAATTTACGTCAGTTGTGGATAGTACCTACGTGTGACAATACTATAACATTGAATTTGCTATTTGAAGATAGGCACTGAAGATGAAATCATCACGAAGTACCTAATAAGGCCGTAGGAAAATGATGGTACTGAAGGCCATAATTATTTTTATGTCATACTAGTTATTTATTGTGTTTTCATTGCTTATACAACTACGTAACAGTGTACTTTATATCCGTGCAGACATGAAGTTCACTTCACGGGCCGTGCAGGCTATAAAGTCACAAATTTTCATGCATATTAAAGTTTCAAAATTTACTGTGATTTCATTGCAACCATTGTAACTAGTTGAAATCGAATAGAATCATTAATTTTTTTGTGAATATTCGCAATTTGATGCAATAACGAATTAATATACATATAAGTTGGTATTCATCACGGGTATAAATGGATGTATATACCCTTGGGCGTCTTAGAAACCCTCGGGTCAGAGCCCCTAGCCTTGTGAGATAGTCGCCCTCAGGGCATAAACATCTACTCTATACCCTTGATACGCAAATTACATTTGAAAGTTTTCGACACAATGACGGTGATTTATACTGTGCTGCCGCCTTCGTATAATTCTCTTGCAAAGCTCACGTATTTTGCTGGTATAGGGATGAGAAACACCCTGGACCGCATGCAATCCACCCACTAATGAGTATATTTGTGGTGACTTCAAGCAACATGAAATTGATTATTCATTCTGTAAAGAGCATTATACTTTCTCAAAAGTTTTAACAATTATCAATAAAATCTGAATTAAAAAATATTATTCTGATAAGTTTTATTTGAACGTATGGGAATTTCATTAAATATTTTCTCTCATGAAATATTTATGAATGAACAATGTAGCTAGGTCCAGACATAAGCAGATAACTCGGTAGACTAAACAAACTCGTGGAATCAGTTCAATGGATGGTTCCATTTTTTACAGCGTGTGCGAGCTTTGCAAAGTGTAACGGAAGACACACTCGGGGAAGTGAAGGGGTTTCAAGGGCTAGCACCGGTGCTAGCCCATCGCCTTACGATGGGAATGTCTCTCTGAACACGACTGAAAAAGTTTGCTCGCGAATTGCGCGTACAAGCCTTCGGGGCTCAAACCCCTCTTGGCGCGTCGGGTCTCATCACGAGGGTAGAAATAATTGCGGAAAGAAAATAGGAAAAAATAAGATTATAAGTTATTCGTGTGCATAAGCGTCGTTTGGAATTGGATTTCCTCGTATTCGAAAACCAAGAAATTATAGAATGGGAGTCGCCCTGGGAATCGCCATGCATGGTAGACAGACTTGGCATGTCAGTCTTGAGGTGTGTTAACGTAAATTACCATTTTATTCACTTGTGGGAAGAGGATCCATTATTTTTCATTTATGTTGATGTACATCTAGAAGTTATTGAGATGGGTCTTAGGGCGGCCTATAATATATATTCAGCCGGTAGGGTAATGTGTGTGATTGTTTTTTTGGCTTTGGAATGAACCAATTAGCCAAGGTAGGGTAATGTCGAGGCATAATAGGTAGAGGTACATTGGATTCTTGTGAGCATATATTTGTCCGCTTATACCTTCTTGTTGATTGAACTGATCGAATCAATGAATGATTTCAAAGTCATAAATTGTTTCAATGAATATTTTTTTCATCTTATATTTTCTTATCTATATTTGTTCCATTCCTATTATTTTTAATTGTTGCTAATATAGTGTTTGAAATTATTATCGGATTTCATTTCCAACTAGCCGCCCCATTTTCAGAGTACTTGAAGCAGAAAATAAAACATAAGTTAATCACTAAAGGCCCCTTTCCTAGTGTAAAGGGCCGATATTTCATGTCCGTTTTGGAAATTGCCTCAACGTCCAAAATTTGACGTGGGGAAATCTACGTCTGGTGACAACAGCTGCCATTAATGAAAATAATAGCCTTTCGTCCATATTGAAATTATTGACGTGCGGAGGGATCCTGTTTTGATTTCTTGTGGAGACGAGATTCATGTAAAGAGAAGGAAAAACGTTTCACTCTCGCTGTCGTTACATCTGGTGATCTAGCGTTGGGATTTATTTTTTGCCAAAGTGTGAACTTGTTGAAAAGCAATGCCAAAATAATACCCTTACACCAATTACCACACTGGTAACAGAGCGGTGGGATTTTGTATTTGAAGGAAAATATCGTGGGAATCTTGTAGGTACCTAGCACAGCAAGAAAATTAAAACAGAATAATTTCAATACACTACCCGTTCGTTAGAATGAGAATAAATCTCACTTTTGCAATTAGTCAAGAAGGTGATAGCTTCTGTACAGCGTTGCACAGTGGGACAGAATCCCAAAAAGCTGGCCAAAAATCAGAAAGTGGCATAAATGATTTTAAAGTCTTTCCTCGGGGGTTTCCTGAGTCGCTGATTACGAATCTGTTATCAGAATCACGATTTTCAAAATGGCGGACCCAAAATGGCAGACATAATTTAACTGATTAGTCAAATTCTTCAGTAAAAAATACCCAATCGTATTTCTTAAGGGTTTTTGGGATCGCTGATTATGAATTTGTTATTGAAATGTTAATTTTTGAAATAGCAGACGCGATATATGGTCGATTCCGTAAAAATTTTCAATTTTTAATATATTGAAATGGAAAATATTTCATGATTTTTTTAGGTTTGAATGAGTAAAAAATCTCTTGAGCAATGTATTTATTTATCAAAAGTTTTTCGAGTACAAAGTTTGCAACAAATTAAATAACTCTTATTTATTTCTAGTAACAAAAATCTTGAATGTCATCTTCGATGTTCGAATCATTCGATTAAGATTCTGATGTTGACCCACTTGTACTAAATCGGAATCGTTCCTTGTCTCTTGTCTGATGATTTCTAACATACAATACGCCATAACTGTGCATAACTATATATTCTGCATACTTTCAGAAAGTGATTCCATTTTGCAGAATCCAAATTGCGATAGTTTCGTCCGTTACACAGCAATTTGAAACAGGCAAGAATTTTTTGACGCGTATACTTGTTTAGTGTGTACCGAACGACGGCTGAATGTCGACTGATGCCGAGGCGACCCTAGAGCAGGTATATATTTGCTAGGTACGGAATTTCATGCTAAGACTACCTGTAAACCAGGTCTTAACGTATATAGACGAATACATACAATTCAAAAATTTGATTTTTGGCCAGCTTTTTGGGATTCTGCCCCACTGTGCGTTGGTACAATTCGCTCTCTATCCTCAATTAGAATAATTATTCAATAATGCCGAACAAATTTTCCAGTACAGGGGTGAGAATTGTTGGACACAACATCCTGCCTTATTGTGGTATATTATGTTCAACCTGGTATATGGATATTATGAATATATGTTAGCGGAAGTAGCTTTAAGTGCGCAGGACAAGAGTGTGGAGAGATTGAAAAGTGACAGCCATTTCAACACACACATGTAAAGATATCAGCGAGTGAATATATTACAGTATTATAGTGATTAACCGTGTTTGCTTTCATATTAAAGTAATACGCTAAATATTACAAGTGGCGACGAGTGTATTCGAAAATCCCACAGTAAATTCGGTAGATTACAATAAGTATTCAACTTCGAGTGGCAATAACTATGGCGATAGAATATATTGGGCATTTGCGTGAGTTTGACCCCGCAAACTCGGACTGGTCAATCTTCCAAAAGCGCATAGACAGTTATTTTGTGGCTAACAATATTACCGATGATAAACGTAAAGGTGCAATACTACTGAATGTACTTAGCGAAGAGGCATACAAATTAGTGCATAACCTCTGCATTCCCGAAGAACCAAATTCCAAGTCGTACACTGAGCTGGGCAGACTATTTACAGAATATTTCAAACCAAGTGAGAGTGTCTTTGGTGCCCGTTAGAAATTTTATACTGCCAAGAAATCTCAAAACGAAACGCCTAAAGAATGGGCCGCTCGTTTAAAGAGTTTGACGGCACCATGTCAATTTGAAGTCAACGAATTAAAAATGGTGCTGAGAGACTTTTCATCGTTGTTTATGATAAAGGACCAGTGCAAGATAGGTTGATGGAAGAGAAGAAATCTGTGTCTTTCGAAGATGCGGTAGAGATAGCCTCTGTAAAATCAGCAGTCCTACCTACAGCTTCAAGTTTCAGTTTTGATCATTTAATCAAGAGCGAACCGGAATTACATTATAGTTCCTTGAGAAGACAACGGCGATCACTCAGCGGGGGGCGTCTTCATAGTTCCACAGCAGGAGGCGCAGCAGGATTTGGTTCATCTGCGTCACCTCACGTTGAACCGGAGTCGGCGCAATCTTCCTTTTCCTCGGCTAGGCACACGAAATGCTTGGTTTGCAGACGTCGAAACCACACAGTACATAAGGGTTCTTATCGAAATTGTTTTTGCCATATTTGTAAAAAACAGGGTCATTTAGCACCGATGTGCTGTCAGAATGATTCAAATAAAAACTAGAGATAATGTGAATAGAAGTTCACAAAATTATTTGGAATCAGCTGGGAAGGAATACTCATTGTTTACTTTAGATGCAAAAATGAAACTTATTATAATTGAAATATTTATTGAAGGAATTCCTTACAATGTTTATTAGGATACAGGATCCAGTTTCACGGTGATTTCAGATCAGTTTTATATCGATAATTTTGCAAGCTACAATTTACAGAAAACTGATGAAAAAATATTTCATTTGTATATTGGGGATCATATTGTTCCAATTGTTTTTTTTAACTGTCCTATTTCTTTCCAAAGCAAAATGCATCATTTAGATATTTATGTAGTTAATACAGCTACAGGTCCACCTTTGTTAGGACGCGATTTTTTTAACCTATTTGGATTGAATATTACAAACAATAATTTTATTGGTTTACCGGATGAATTACAATATCTGGTAAAGAAATTATCTTACGTTTTTGAGCCAGATCTGGGCAAATTTACCAAGGGCACAATTTCAATAAATTTAAAATCAGATAATGTTAAACAAACATTTTTTCGCGCCCGACCTCTTCCGTTCGCTGTTCGGGAGAAGGTTGAGACGGAATTGGGTAGATTAACTCGATTAAGAGTAATCGAAGCAATTGATTATAGTCCATGGGGAACACCAATTGTTCCACTTTTGAAAAAGGATGGTTCAGTTCGAATCTGTGGTGTTTTTAAGGTTACTCTGAACCCGTACATTGAAATTGATCAATACCCTCTCCCACGAAAGATTTATTTGCGACACTACAGGGGGGTGAACAATATACGAAACTTGACTTGGCCAATGCTTATACTCAGGTGTGTTTAGATGATAAGTCTAAGGACCTTGTTGTCATCTCCACACATAAAGGATTGTATCGTTACACTAGGGCTCCCTTTGGTATAGCATGTATGCCAGCAAAATTCCAGAAAATAATGGAATGTTTATTCAGTGGGCTGCCTGGTTTTGCCATTTTTCTTGATGGCATATTAATCAGGAAAAGATAGAAAAGAACATCTCACCCGTTTGGAAGCAGTATTCAATAAACTACAAGAAGCAGGTTTGAAGATCTTTAAATAAATGTGAATTTTTCAAAAATAAAATTTCATAGTTAGGCTTTATTATTGATAAATATGGGTTCAGTATCACTACTTTTATTCGGGTTTGAAGGCCGTCGTTTTTTGGAATTTCTTCCTGACGTTTCGCTGGCTCGAGTGGCTAGCTTCTTCAGAGGTTCATTCATCTTGGAATTCACTCCGATGACTGGAGATTGTTTCTTCGCAAGTTGTATTTATGCCGATTCAGGTAGTTTGCAGTGCTAATTATTCCATTCGGATTCGGGGAATTGTCATTAATATTGATTACCTTGTTTACTTCCTGTGGGTTCGGAGAATAATCATCATTAATATCTGAAGAACTACCTGCAGTTATTATCGATTTTCTTAAAATGGGATTCCATATTCGGTTGAGGTTGACAGCTTCTTCTTTTCTGTTGAAATTATCCGTGTGTTTGTGGATTTCTATTGCCTCCCGTACCAGTCGGCTATGGTATCCCTGGTTGGGTGCAATCAGTTTTGCATTTTCAAACAGAATCCTGTGGTTTCCCTCACTAAGTGCGTGTTCCGCCACAGCCGACTTGTCAATTTGCCCTAGTCTGCAGTTTCTCTCATGTTCCTTTAGCCTAGTTCCCATGGATCTTTTGGTGGTACCGATGTATACCTTCCCACAGGTGCACGGTATGCGATAAACCCCTGCTGCAGACAGTGGATCTCTTTTGTCTTTAGCCGATCTGAGGTTCTGTTGAATCTTCTTTGTGGGTTTAAATACAGTTTTTATGTTGTATTTACTCAGGAGTTTTCCAATTCTGTCTGTGACCCTCGGGATGTACGGCAAATATGCATGTGCAACTATCTGAACGTCCTCCTTGTTTCGAACAGTGGAATTCTTCAGTTTCATGGCCCTGTTGATCTCGGGTACACTGTATCCATTCGACCTCAAGGTCACTTGAAGATGTTCCAGTTCTTCCTCCAGATGTTCTGGTTCGCATATTCTTCGAGCACGTTTCGTTAGAGTAGAAATGACTCCTCTCTTTTGGCTGGGATGGTGATTCGATAGCGCGTGCAGGTACCTATCCGTGTGTGTGGGTTTTCGGTATACTTTGTGGGTTAGTCTAGCCCCACATCGTTCGATCAGAACATCCAGGAATGCTATTCGTTGGTCTTGTTCAGTCTCCATGGTGAACTTAATATTGGGGTGTTGAGCGTTCAAGTGGTCGAGAAAGAGTTTTAGAGCGTCCCTACCATGTTTCCAGATGACGAATGTGTCATCCACGTAGCGTAGCCACAAGGTCGGCTTCAATTCGAAAAGCCTCAACTATTTTGTTAAATATGGGTTGCATACTTGTGAAAGTAAAATTTCGGCTATAAAAAATGCGCCCATACCCCAAAATGTAACCCAGTTGAAATCTTTTTTGGGTTTAATAAATTATTATGAAAAATTCTTTCTCAACTTATCAAAGGTGTTACATCCTCTCTATAATTTATTAAAAAGTAATGTCAAATGGTCATGGTCATCAGAAGTACAGAACGCTTTTGATAAAGTAAAGCTCTTGCTAATGTCCGCAGATGTATTAATTCATTTTCTCCCGGAATTTCCATTAAAACTTATAACGGACGCGTCAAATTACGGAGTTGGATGTGTTATTACACATATTTTACCATGTGGTAAAGAAAAACCCATCGCATACGCATCTCGTAAATTATCAAAAGCGGAACTTGAATACTCTCAAATTGAAAAGGAAGGTTTGGCGATTATATTTGGATTGTGCAAATTTAATTCATTTCTTCACGGACGTAAGTTCACGCTGGTAACGGATCATAAACCGCTTATTTCCATTTTCCACCCAAAAAAAAGGAATACCGCAGTTTTCAGCGAACAGACTACGCCGATGGGCGGTCATCTTATCGAATTATGATTATGAAATCGAATTTGTTACATCTCATAAGAATTATGCTGATAGTTTATCCCGTTTGCCTGAGTCCAAACAAGATTTGAAATGGGAAGATGTGGATGTTGACTTCATAAATTATTTTTCTGAAAATGACAATTTTCCTATTAATTTTCTTAATGTAAAAAGGGAAACTGCAAAGGACCCATATCTTCGGAATATCATTAATTTTGTTCGTACTGGGTGGCCTCATGGAGTTGAGGACGAACTAAAACTTTTTTACAGGATTAGAAATGACCTCACCATTGAGCAGGAATGTTTAATGTGGAATAACAGACTGATTATTCCCAATATATTGAGAAAAAAAAAACTTTAGAGGATCTCCATTCTTCACACATGGGAGTTGTAAAGATGAAGAGTTTAGCGAGGTCATACTTTTGGTGGCCAGGATTAGATAAAAATATTGAAAATGTATGTAATACCTGTGAATATTGTTTCTTAAATAAGAGTCCGGATAAAGCTATCCTGAATCATTGGCCGTTGCCATTAGAGGTGTGGTCTCGCTTTCATTTAGATTTCATGGGGCCATTTTTGGATAAACATTTTTTGATTGTTGTTGATTCTCATTCTAAATGGATAGAAGTTTACCCGATGGCCCCTGTCACTTCTAAAAACACTATAGAAGTGTTACGATCTACTTTTGCGAGGTTTGGTCTACCACGACAGATCGTAACAGACAACGCAACCACATTCACTTCAAGTGATTTTCAGTCCAAAATAATATTAAACATATTATTTCCCCACCGTATCACCCTTCTTCTAATGGAGCGGCGGAAAACGTTGTAAAAACTATAAAAAATTCATTGAAAAATGTGCTTGGTAAAAATGTGACTGTGGATTTGAACAAAGCTATAAATAATTTTCTTTTCGATTATAGAAATTCAGTGCACTGCACGACGGGATTTTGTCCAGTATATCTCATGTTTGGTAGAAAATTGCGCACAAGGTTTGATATACTTCTGCCAGAAAAGGAAAATAGTTTTCCAGGTTTTAAAGAGCGCGTTCTCAACAAACAAACATCACAAAATAAGTACCATAGAGGAAAACGTTTTGTGGAATTTCCCATCAATGAAGAAGTTACTGTTAGGGACTATAGGAATTTTTCCAAGCCTATTTGGATAAGAGGTGTAATTTATGAGAGAATAGGTGAAAGCACATATTGAATTAGAATACCTGACTTGAATAATGTCATTTGGAAGCGCCACCTGAATCAAATTAGAAGGAGTTTTCGTTTGTCAGAACCCCTCATGTCAAAAACTTCACATATGTATGAGTCAGGTGATGCTCGAGAAATGACATCATTTATAGCTAGTACAAACTGTGGTACAAATATAAATAATAATGATAGTCACGATGAATTGGGCAGACCAAAGAAAATCAGTGAAAGTGACGTATCTAGTGTCAGTGACAGTAATATGATTCGTCCAAAAAGAGTGATAAAACCAGTTCAATGATTGGCTTATGAGTAATCAGGAATACTTTTTTTTGTGTACAATTTTTTTTTCTCCTCTTGTCTCAATCATTATTATTTTTTCAAGAAGGGAGGTATTGTGGTATATGGATTCAACCTGGTATATGGATATTATAAATATATGTTAGCGGAAGTAGCTTGAAGTGCGCAGGGCAAGAGTGTGGAGACATTGAAAAGTGACAGCCATTTCAACACACACACAAGTAAAGATATCAGCGAGTGAATATATTACAGAATTATAGTGATTAATCGTGTTTGCTCTCATATTAAAGTAATACGCAAAATATTACACTTATACTTCTGAGTCACATCTTGAAAAATTATACAGCATCTATTCAACCTGTAGGATGATTTCTAAAAATGTTCCATATACAAGCAATGGATACAGTCAAGAGTTATAGAGGATCGTTTTTTTTTTTATCAAAAATAATAATCAAAATGTGTCTGGAATAGGATGATAACTAAAGATCAGTTTTGGAGAAACTAATAGAAAAAGTGGATCTTGTATGCGCGGACATGTCGGAGATGATAAAGCAACAAACTCATGTTTTCGAATCTCTTCAATTTTACGGTTAGAGCAAGATCACATGCCCCCCAGACGTTTCTTATTTTCTCAACAATAATATGTGTGGAATGAAGTACCTAGTATATTTGTATGTAATTTCAATGTTCATATCTGTTATCTTGAGCCGACGGCCATTTTCAGCTACCAGGTGTTAGTGGTAGAGGTATCCAAAAACTCAACCAACTTTTATTATTCTCATGGTTGATTATTGTGATTATATGTTTCGAAGACTATTGTTGAAATTTCAATACTCCCAAACACTCAAAGCTCCAAAACAAAAAAAGGAATTATACTTATATTCTCAGTCTTGATTTTTATATATATCGATACTTAGGAATCTATTTGAATTTCTTCTGTGAACAGCGAGACCTATTGTTGGGGGCCGAGCATCCCCCAGACACATTTAAGTGTCCCTATTGGAATTTCATAAGAAAAGCGATACGGCCTCTTGTGAAACGTTTCAAACAATGTCAAAGTATTTTCAAAGTGGTGCTCATTTGTTGAAGACTTGGTCAAAGTGGCGCTGCGATATTATTTTGGCATATGAAAAAACTATTAGTAATGTTTATCAAGCACAATTCATAGTCGAGGTTCACTTGGAAAGTGAAAAAACACTGAGAACTGTAATAGTAATAGTCGCTCACAAAATTTTACGGTGTTGGATTTTCAAACAACGCCAAAGTCCTAACCTTTGAAAGCAATAGTTGTCAAAGTGGTCCGACAACTGATAAAACTCCCTACAGTTCCATTGGTCAAACGGCATCGCTTGACCAGATCCCTCGCCTTCATTCCCGTTCAGGTATGGTGCTGAAATGAATGTTTTTCACGGACACTGAAATATAGAAAATAGTTTTTTTCAGGAATTCATCCGTGTGCAGAACGTTCTATATTCCATATTGCAGCATTCGTGAAAAACATTCATTCCAGCACCATACATATACGGACCATATATAGAAATGACAGGACTATAGACAGCCTATGCAAAGTCCCAATGTGGAACGACCCAAAACAGAGCTGTGAATGCGCAATATGGCTGTTAAATTACGTAGCCCAGAGAGGTTCGAGTATATTTTGATATTCACCCAGGCACAATGAAATGTGAATATACGTTATACAAAAATTCGTTTTTAAATGCCCGCGGTTGTGAAATTCATGAATTATGTGATTCAAACGATTTTTGTGGAATAGGAACTGCTAAGGATGAACGGAGTTTTATTTCGGTGAAATTAGACATGAAAAAATAACAACCATTCATTTATACTTAGAAATTTTGAAATAATGAGATTTTGTTTTAGTTTTTGCCGACAATGCGCTAATTCTATTGTGTATGTTTAGAGCTTAGTAGAATGACAGGCGCTGATATCTGTTGATTCTAGAACATATTGTAACGAAATGTGCTAGCGCCGGCCCTGCCGCCTATCGATGCGAATTGGCGCGAGATTCCAGGAACGATTATACTCGCGTGATCTCGGCTCATCCAGAAGATTCGACTGTGAAGATTTGTCTAGATGGTTCTCCACTGTATGAGCGAGCATATAAAAGCGGAACTGCTCACGCCGACGGCAGAATTTTTAGTACAGAGAGTTTTAGTAGCGAGCATTGGAAAGTTATCGGAGCGATTTAAGTGATTGTGTTGTATTGTATTGTGAGAGTTATAATAAAAGAAGTTTAGTGTTGTTTGGTGTTTTAATCATCGAACCCAAGGAAATATCGTAACAGTATGTTTTATACTTTTCGAAGTGTGTTACGTAGTGGTTCATCAATGATTCGATGATCATTTGAATCGGCTTTCGAGTTCTATGATTTTACGATTGATCTTTTTTTTTAAATAAAGGAATTGAAATGGCTCCTCGAGTATCATATACAAAGCTCAATACTGAGATTATATGTGAAATTCTGTAATATTTTTATGAGCTTTGAAACGCATGAGGAAAGATGCCAATGATGTAAAGTGCAGAGGAGAAATAATTATGAAACATATATAAAAATCAGCCCTGATACTTTGAGAAAAGTTAGTTGAGTTTTTGCCCACCTTTACGATCCGGTTTCTGGGAATTGGTTGTCGGCTTAAGCGAGCTGCTGCCCATTCTTGAATCAGTTCTGCGGAAACGTTGTTATGAAACTGTGACAGATCTGATTGGTCTCTGCCTAGCAACAATGTATACGTTCAGTGTAGGGAAGGCTGATCCAACAAATTGTAAGGATCAGGTATACATGATCCGAGTCCGAACAAGACCTGTTCCAAAGATCAGTTAGGATATCGAGTCTGACTCTGTCTATTGAAGTACATAGTCCACGGAATACCAGACTGAACCTTAGATTTAGAAGTACGGAAAAGATTTGTAACGATGACGTATTTTAATTCCGATAATCTTAGGCGGCGGTCGATTACTCTTATAGGCATAGCAGATCCACAGGCGATTTGAGTTAGTTGTATTTTGACTTTATTGGCCGGTAGGGTGAATAAAGTTTCAAATAATGTCGAGGAATAAGCGAAGTGTAGTGTGGCTTTATTTCACTGTGGTAGACGAGGAAAAGAATAGAAAATATGATATTTGCAAGTCGACGTTGTCCTTCAAACATTCTGTTTCAAATTTGAAAAAGCATCTGGCTAGAAAGCATCCTGGCATTGAGTTGAAGGTCGGACATATTGAAGCACCAGAGAGTGATAATGCTAATAATGCTTTTAGTGTAATGTGCCATCAGTAGCGGGTGAAAAAGAAGTGGTTGAAATAAGTACCGAGGAGTCTACTTTGCAACTCAAATCTGAGACTTTCAACGATCTGTTTTTAACCAGGACAAAAAATCATTATTCAAGGAAAATTATCTTCGTTCATGCCAAAAAAAATTAACCTTGCGGGTAAAAAAATTAACTTTGCGGGTAAAAAAAATTATAATGCCCTTCTAGTCTTATTCATTTCTGATTATCAACTATTCAGTGTAGTTGAAGATAAATGATTCGGGAATGTTGTAAATGTTCTCAATCCCTCGTACGATTTAGCGAACAGACATACTGTATATCTAAGAGTATGATCCCAGCGGAATTTGAAAAATATTTCAAGGAAGCTCAGGAGACGATGACGAATGTATCGAGTGTTTGTCTAACGACAGACTGCTGGACGTCGCGTCGGCGAAAAATGAGAGTATTATTGCCGTCACCGCTCATTACTTAGTCATTTCAAAATGAATTCTGTTCTTCTATGTTGTGACGTTTTAAGACACTAACCATACTGGTGCAAATCCCGCGAAAAATTGAAAGAAATTATGATGGAATCGCACCTGAAAAAAATCATTCTCATTGTTTCTGATGATGCCAGTAACATACAAAATGCATTTCGGTTGTTTTGCCCAGACTTTGAATTCGATTGTTCACCGCTCGCTAAAGTTGGTGCAACCATCAATAGGAAAAATTTAAAAAATTGTTGGGTATTTCAGAAGGAGTACCCGTTTCTACATCAAAACTGAATAATTTTCAACGTCAGTCTGGTTCAGAAACGCCTCTCAAACTGATTCAGGATGTTTCGACCCGTTGGAATTCGACATTTTACATTCCGCAAAGGTTCATTCAACTAAAAGATGCAGATCGGTCCACTATAGGACTTTTAGATGAAAGTTTACCGTTGCTCCCTTCTGAAGAATGGGTAGTGGTGAAGGAAGTGTGTGTTAATCAGAGAAAAAAACTCATGTCGAAACGTTTTACTGATACCTACATTCACAAAAATATATTACAGTTTCCTGTATGATTTTCACTTACAATGGGTTTACAAAACCGCGACACGTGTTTCGCTATTACAATAGCTTCTTCAAGCAAGATAAATAAATCACTATTCTGTAATACGCTATTTATATACAAGTAGGTCGAACGTCTTTTGCAATAAAGGTCCGACTTAGGTCCGATATTCGACCCATAATTTGTTCAAATACTAATTAGTTACACACGAAGATTATTCCTAGAAATAGAATTATTGGCCGGGAACATATTCAACAATGGGGAGTTATTTAATTCAACCTGATCATTCAATAAATATTCTGAATTTTTCCCTCCATTGATTTCCAAGCTTTCTAGAAGGTTAAGTTTCCAACCTTTCTGCTCAAAATGTCTTATTTTATTATGTCTTATTATGGTTGAACTCATGACCTTCCAGAATGAGGTGACTTGCATAAGTAGAATTTGTTTTTCCATTCAAAAAACTAGCTCTGTGTTCTCTTAGGCGAGTGTTGAAAGATCTTCCCGTTTGGCCTACGTAGTACATCGGAATTTCAGGACTTGTGGTAGATTAGAAATAAAACTATAAACAAAGGAAATTCCCACCAATACTCGTGTTTCTGGAAAACAGTGATGACTCTATTGTACCGTAACGCTTCCGAAACTCCGGTAGCGAACGTCCTACCCCTCGCCACCCCTGCGGCAATCATCAGGAATTTATGAATTAACATGTGGGTCATGTCCGATGTACTACGTAGGCCAAACGGGAAGATCTTTCAACACTCGCCTAAGAGAACACAGAGCTAGTTTTTTGAATGGAAAAACAAATTCTACTTATGCAAGTCACCTCATTCTGGAAGGTCATGAGTTCAACCACGAGTTCAAAATAAGACATTTTGAGCAGAAAGGTTGGAAACTTAACCTTCTAGAAAGCTTGGAAATCAATAGAGGGAAAAATTCAGAATATTTATTGAATGATCAGGTTGAATTAAATAACTCCCCATTGTTGAATATGTTCCCGGCCAATAATTCTATTTCTAGGAATAATCTTCGTATGTAACTAATTAGTATTTGAACAAATTATGGGTCGAATATCGGACCTAAGTCAGACCTTTATTGCAAAAGACGTTCGACCTACTTGTATATAAATAGCGTATTATAGAATAATGATTTATTTATCTTGCTTGAAGAAGCTATTGTAATAGCGAAACACGTGTCGTGGTTTTGTAAACCCATTGTAAGTGAAAATCATACAGGAAACTGTAATATATTTTTGTTAATATGGATTTTCATCAAGTATCGGCCAGTTCAATTAAATTTTTAAAAGATACCTACATTGATTTCGATACAAGAAGCATTGTTTACAGTACTTCTCAGTGACCCCTGCTCACAATATATTAGACATCAAGTGACAGCGGATAGGTTGTTTCACCTGTAGCTTTATTCTTTTACCAATAATAGTTATTTGTATGCTAAGGCCGCGAAATACCTCTTTAACGTACCGAAAGAACAGTTATCGCCGAGGCCGCTTGCGGCCGAGGCAAGATAATCTTGAGGTCGTTAAAAAGTTTCGCGGCCATGGCATACACACTATTTTTCGTGCAATCGTTAAAATTATTAAAATAGATAGTTGTAAATAAATATATTATTGCTCTAAAATCAACAGCATTTCAATTCATTTAACAATATCACCGTGTGCTATGGAAATGATATGTTTCAATATATATTTTGACAGTTCTTGTCAAAACGCAAAATGTCTGATACTGATAGCGATATTTCAGTACCTTCCACTCCTCCGGAACTCAAAAGCGTTGTAAATTCGGCGCTTTCCGTTTTAATACCCGAAAAATCTAAACGGCAGTACGAAAAATGTTACGGCGAGTTTAAAGATTGGTGTGACAAACAGAATGTTAAGACGATGTCTGAAAAATAATCCTTGTCTTTGTAGTAATTTAATTTCGCGGCCGTTACCCATAGCAACGGCCGCGAAACCAGACGTCACTTCCAAATTTGACATTTCTAAAATACTACAAAGACAAGGATTATTTTTTATTGAATACCAACAAATACATAAGTTATATTATTTAGGATGAATATTTACATTAATTGTACAGTTTGTATTATTACTTATATTTACTCCAGAAGTTGAAGCAACTACATCTAGTGTTTCTGAATAATGGTTATTGCCTACATTCAAACCAGATACCATATCGCCAGAAATTGAGTTGGAAATTTGCTTCTTATTTTCGATAGAGTCTTCTACATATCCTTCCGCTACTGTTGTGGACTTCCATCCACCGTGACGTTTAAGAATTGACATACCAGCCCCAGTATTGGCAAGCAGCGTGGCAGAACTTCTCCGAAAACAGTGACCCGTGTATGTTTCAGGATTTGGTAATCTGAGATACTTAGCAATCATACTAGGCATTTTCGCAATGGTATGCACTCCAACAACTTGTGCGGTGCACTTTCCGTTTACGTATCTCAAGAATATACGACGATTATTAACAATATGTTTTGGTCGAAGAGCTGCATATTTACGATAAATTTTTATGAAATCAATATTAGTAACAGTGAAAACACGCTTCTTATCCGTCTTGGTATCAGGAACGGTTACTATTAATACAGCATTCTCTTCCTGAATATCTTCAATGGCCATTTTTACTAACTCATCTCGTCGCAAGGCACCAGATATTCCCATTATCAAAACTACCTACAAAAATCAGTACAATAAATAAAACAATTGTAAATAACATCTCTTAACACTTACCTTCAACAATAAGTATTTTTCATCATTAGCTTCTTTCAGGAATGTATCAATTTGCTCACGCGTTAATACTTTAGACTTTTTTGCTCGATAACCTACTGCTTTTCTTTTCAGAAATGGTACTAATTTTGAAAACTGCTTGATGTCGATATTGTCTCGTATGTTCAGCATACACTTCAGCATGGAATAAATGCTCCATAAAGTTGAACTTTTTACAACATTTGATTTCTGCATCAAATAAGCCAATAAAATGTTTTCAGACATCGTCTTAACATTCTGTTTGTCACACCAATCTTTAAACTCGCCGTAACATTTTTCGTACTGCCGTTTAGATTTTTCGGGTATTAAAACGGAAAGCGCCGAATTTACAACGCTTTTGAGTTCCGGAGGAGTGGAAGGTACTGAAATATCGCTATCAGTATCAGACATTTTGCGTTTTGACAAGAACTGTCAAAATATATATTGAAACATATCATTTCCATAGCACACGGTGATATTGTTAAATGAATTGAAATGCTGTTGATTTTAGAGCAATAATATATTTTTATCTACACCCGTACTCTAATGATACACTTATATGCCCACAAACCGTTTTATAATGAAATCCATTACGATACAGATTTTCATTACGATACAGATTTTCAACCAATAGAAACCCATTATTTTTCAATCAAGCATATTGTGCATGCTCTGCATTTGACATTTGTCAAGTCAAAGTCGGTATAGGTATTGAATTTTTTAAGAATATAGCCAAACTTCGATAATCATAACAAAATGTCTGATACCAGCGATATGGGAGAATCACCTTCGACACCTTCACCAAAAAAAATTCAGTTAGGATGATTAAATTTTTCATTTAACAAATGCATGATTTATCACTTATTTTTTCATCAGGTTTTGTGACATCTCCGTAGCCGGGCGGTCTGTAGCGCTGACGTTGTATAATCTAGAATGAAGAGCCATTGGTTCGAATCCGGCCTCGGGTAACTTTTTTTTTCTTTGATTTTTGATCTTCCTTTCATATCTCATGGTTTTATCACTCGAAGTAATACTATTAATTGCAATTCTGTAGAATTTTTCAAAGAAACTCGTTCAATTAGTATTATTATGTGCAATACAAATATAAATATAATATTTGTAGTTCTTCACTATTTATCGGGTGAAGATAAAATAGCGTATGCAACTCTCATGTAATGGTTATTAATACACTCGCATAAACCATACGAAACTCACCTTCGGCTCGTTTCGTATCCCGGTTTATGCTCATGTATTAATAACCATCATTACACGATCGTTGCATAATATACTAATTTACAACTATCTATTTTAATAATTTTAACGATTGCACGAAAAATAGTGTGTATGCCATGGCCGCGAAACTTTTTAACGACCTCAAGATTATCTTGCCTCGGCCGCAAGCGGCCTCGGCGATAACTGTTCTTTCGGTACGTTAAAGAGGTATTTCGCGGCCTTAGCATACAAATAACTATTTTAGTCGTTTTTCAGTAAGGTAGGTATTTTTATAAAGCCATATTTATTTTCTGGTATATTTCAATATATTGTTTTTTTTTGAAACGTGTTTTATTTTCTGTTACATGTTTTCGTTAATTATCGAAATGGATATTACTCATTTTGTTATAAATATTTTCATTTCTTCCATTTTCCTTCCAATTCATATGCATTTCTTGATGAATACATTATTTTATATTTCATTTGAGTAAAGTTTTTTATTCAGACTGGCATTACCATATGAACCAATTCTTTCTTATTTAATACCTACTACTACTAACAGACAAATTACAATCGAGTCATTCGTCCAGATTCGAACATGTTACGATTTTTTTTTCAGAACTAGTGTACGTCAATCTGTCTTTTATCAACTACAACACTCATTTAGAGATTCAATTGTATAAAAATACGTAAGCTAGGAAAGAAAGAATTCGTATCACCGAACGAATTCATGTACCTACATCTCTATTCCATCCAAATACCCGTTTCCATCATAGAAAAGTTCGATACGTTATCACTGGAATTATTTACCTGTCCAATCGGACTTGATACTCGACAGTCGATGAGCGAGACCTATTTCGACTCGTACTCGATTTATTTCAGGATCGGATCAGTTCACTGATTCAAACGAATACCTGTTCCAAAGTATCAGTCCCGGTATCAGGAAGACATCCATAGTTCAATGAACTATGAACAATGAGCGAGACTCGGGGGCTCAATTTCTAACCACTTTCGTTATACAGTGAATACGCTATCACTAAGGTAACATGGAATCGATTTGTTATATCCTAATAATAGGCAATAGTCTCTACGTAATCATAACGAATACCGTCAAAAATTGAGCTCAAAAGTGATGCGATAAAGAGGGGAAACATAATCGGTCTCTTTTGAGTGTGGATGTTGAAGTAGAATTTCTTTATTACTCGTCAAAGGTTCACGAATACCATATAATTTGATACCCTTCAAGTTCCATGGATTTCAGATCGCAAAATCACGAAATAATTCATTCTCAAGTACGTTTGGAACAATTACAACCGAAACTACATCTGTGTGAATCAGTAAGAAGAATGGGGTAAACCGTAAAATTGGTGCAAAATTCACATTCCAGGTTGTTTTTATATGTAAGAAAGAGATGGCAGTATCGCGTTCTGGGGACATCAAAATTGATGTCGCAATCACAGGAATTCAGAAGGTACTTTCGTACACACGATAACTACCGATTGTGAAAAATTGAGACATGTTGGATATATTTGTCGCTATTAGTTAGTAAGGGAAGTTGGAAAATCCTCTTTACCAGTATATTTCAATACATGAAAATCGTTCACAGTTCAAGCGAATCGCTATCACGAATAATACTCTATTCCACACATATTATTGTTAAGGAAATAAGTAAAATCTGGGGGCCATGGGACCTTGGACTAGAAGAAAATATAGATTGAATCTATTGACCGAAGAGAAAAATCATGGAAGCACCAAAAAAAACTCTTAAAACCCCTTCTATAAATAATGACACTAATCCCAATAACCTTCAGTCCTCGATCGCTATACTGATAAGTCACAGGTATTAAAGAGACTAGACCTAGATGCCAAATCACTTCGTCTTGAAAATGGCTCCGATCACGGCGATCACTTGCGGCCATTATACTGACTGACTACCAACTTCTCGCACCTTAGGCGTTAGTTGCGAGGAAAGGCATGAAGCATATTTCGCGGAAATATAGAGGGTGATTAAAATAAATTGGAAATGTAGATTTTAGGCATTGATAAATTTCAAGATACTTATATATAAAACTACACAGAAGACGTTCACAAGTGTGTCGACGATCCATTACCGCCCACCTAAAATACTATACATTCTTAAGAGAATGTGAATGTGTGGCAAATTATCAGTTAATAAGCACCACCAAAGCTTCGACTGTTAATACTTGGATTTTTGATGGGAGTGGAAGTATTCTTTCTACCACCTATTCCAAAATTCTTGGTACATGCGGGAGAGAAATTACCATCGCGAAAGGAGGTTAAAAGGAACTTCAGAGAAGAGAAGATCTGGTTCCGGGGGTGCGATAAGGCTTTCTATTGTAAGAAAATGACCAGAGGTTGAGGCCTTTAGATCATTAGGGTCGTTGCTGATCGGAGAAATTGGGCGTGAATTGAATAGTGCTTCAATTTGCACTAAGATAGTGGGAAACTCCCCCTAAGTGAGTACTTGATCTCCTACTACTCTAAGAAAAAGATATTTCATAGATTGCTGACTCCCATAGACTTCCGAAATTAGGGCAGCTTTGGATAACAAACTGTTCAACTGGCGGTAGGCCCCAATGGAGCTTGTACCTCCGTCACTACGAAGGCACTGACACCTATGCCCGTGAGCTATAAATCGCCGCAAGGCGGCAAGAAAGCATCAAATGTTAGCAGTGACGGCTCGTGCATTGGAGAACAGGGGAGGCTGAAGTCATTAAGGTTCATATAAACCCATAAGAAAATTAACGGCAAGTTCAAATATTCCGAAAAAAATCAGAGTTATGTGAGCGTTCAAATATAATGATTCTTGAGATTTTGGAGAAAATCTGTCGAACAGTTTTTGGGAAAAAAAATAAAAGGTCATTTTTAGGGTATTTTTCAAGTTTTCTCAATGACTATCCGACAGTTTTTATTCAGACTATCAAGGTATTTCAATGTTGGGAAAAGAGACAATCATAATTTTTTTCGGAATTTTTGAACTTACAGTTTGTCTACAATTTCTAAAAAATCAGAAAAACTCATTATAAAATCAACTTGAATCGAGAATGATTGCTTCTCAAAATGAAATTTGTAAGAATGAACATCGAGGAACAATTCATACCAGTTTTCGAATCTGAATTTGCATTATTTCTATTTTTAAGAACGATTTCAAAATACTTCGTTATGAAATCTCCTCGAACGCTCTGTACCATCGAAATTGGCCCGGCAGGTGCTGCCTCTGCTGAATAGGAATGAAAAGACAATGTGAAGTTCGGTGTCAATCCAGAAGGTGTCGCATAATTTATTATTTACTGTACAACGTTGCCAATAGTTCTAAACAGAGATAACCGATGTATGTTATTTCTATTCCTGGAAAGAAAAGATAGGTTGTTCGGATGTTGCGATTTTTGTCCAGATCAGTTGTTATACAGTGTGGCCAGGATGAGAATAAACAGAATGAGGATCTCGGCAACGGCAAGAGATACGGATTCCGTTATATGAGAGAAAGTTGTGCATTCGAGGAAATTATTTATATTTTTCAGTTAGGTATATCAAGAAAGTGATAATTCCAAAATTCCTTTCCATCTTTTGGTAATAATAATTATTAGTAATTAAAAAAACAGAAATTGCTTTTCCATAACAGTTTATCATATCTATGTAATTATATTCGCTAGACCTCATGTGATAGATCATCTGGGAGAATCTGAGTATGCAATAATAGTATATTATATACCTAGGGACTGAAGTGGTATTTTAAATCGCGAGACAAAAAGTTTATAGCCCGAACAACGGGAGGGCGACATAACTTTTACATAAGACTTTTTTTCATATTTATCAGAATAATCGATTATGAACAAATACGCTCTGTCGAGACAGCCGGTATGTCGAGATTAACCATACCAAATCAACTTCTAGGGATAGTATCACAAAAAAGTTGTTTCCCCAAAAATGACATGTGCCGTCACAACGGAGAAGACTTGGAAGTTTTCAATAGTATAAGTAGTTTATAATTACCTTTTAAGATTCCATCCCCTTCGCGGCTTTTTCACAATTAAACGAGGCATTGTCTCTCTCTATTCTTTATATAAATATAAAAATCACAAACTCACACAGTACTTCGTAGTACTTCGACAGATGTTGAGATATGGCAACACCGCATATATCCGGCAGTGGAACATTGGAAAGTCAGTAGATATTGCAATAGAAAACTGTAATTCTTGGAAATATTGCAGCAGAAAACTTCAATTTTTCTGTCGCGAAGTGTCGAATTGATGTAGCTTTGGCTGCATAGATTGCAGAAGACAAAGCCCGCTAGCGCCATCTTACAGATCAGAAACGAGAAATTTGTCACTTTATATGAACCTTAAGACTATATACACACAGAAAAGCCCGCCGGAGGCGCCAAAATTTGTTGGGGTAAGGCACCTATTTAAAAGAAAATACGTGATATTTGCATAAATTCAAACGGAAATTGTGTATTTTCGAAAATTATACGTATAAAACTGACCATTAAAAAAACAAAAACAAGAAATAAGGGTTTTCTTTGAGTTATTTCATATAAATGAACTCTTCTCACACATTACCATCTCTGACATATCTAAAACGATTGAAAGTTGTGATGTACAGGTAATATCGGTAGTTTCATCAATTTCTCATGCAAAAAAAGAAACACTTTCAATCTCCTTGCTTATATTTTCCTTAATAATATATGCCACACTGTCTATTATCTCATTTTGGATGGTTTTTGAGGTGCTCGAAAAAACGCTACCATTAAAAGAAGTGACAAATTGTGAATCATATTTGCCCCATAACATTAATGGTTCCTTGTAATTGCCGCGATTAATCGAATATTCGGTTTCATCGTGTGCGCGAAAAGCTAATTCTTGGGAACCAAAATAAATCGTAATATCGACAAGTCTTTTAAACCCTAAAGCTGTTGCTATATTTTGTTTGCGAAACAATTTTAATTTACAAGACGGAAATATATACTCCTCAGATTTAAAATGTCTTTCTGTAGAATGAGGTAAATTTGTTAAATCAGAGTATCCTATTTCAGACCACGTTTGGTATTCGGTTTGTACGGAAAATAAAACACAGGGCCAACAAAAAAGTTTTTCTCGTTTAATGGAGCCGGTTAACCAATCGCATTTATCGTACCAACTAATATTAAATCCTCGAATTTGTCGATTATCTGACGCTTTAATTATAATAATATAATAATGTTTATTGCTCCCAAGAAATAACAATTATTTATGATAGGGAACAGTTTCGATTTATGCAGTTGAATGCAGTTTGCAAAAAAGGATTTGTACCAAAAAATAATGAACACACCTATGCATGAGGCGCGTACACATACACACACCAATGCACACTCATTCTAACAAATTAAATGAAATGGCACTAAAAGATGTAACACGAAACAAATATCATGATAGCAAACACCTTTTCAGTTTTTTTTTGAATGAAAACAGATTTTTGGTGACCTTCAGTGATTTTGGTAAGCTGGTTGAGGCCTTCCCAGAGTTTTAATAATGTAAAATTTATTATCATAAGATAATATAAAATAAGATAAAACTTAAAATTATTTGTCAGCAACCAATATCGACAGATTTTTTAATTTCGTCCAATTCATCCATAATAATTGGAAAAAAACTTACCGAAAAGTGATAACCTTGAAATTGAAAGAAAACACTTCAAAAACATTAAAAATATTACTAAAAAGCACTGCTATAATACAAGACTGCCTGTTTTATACACAAATAACAAATATTATCAGGAAACACTAAAACGATTCACCGAAATATTTTTCAGTCCCGGTCTGTCACGGCATCCGTCCGAATAATTAAATCAAAAATAAACGCACTCGTACACTTATAACGAAAACCGACTGGACTCTAACGCTATAATTTCTGCAACTAAAATTACAAATCGGGACGTATGTCGCTCCTTGGATCGGTCTCGCGGAGCTTGTTTTTTAAAGCGGTCGAAGGCTTGGCTCCCTTACAACGTATGGCATTTATTATTTCGGGTAGATGGTTTCTTCGTTATTCGTTCGTGGGCGGTGCGTTTGAGGTTTGTTGATGCAGGATACAGTATGGTACGTACTACGTAGTGAGTGATAGTGTTTTTTCGGGCATATTATGTACTTATATTAAAAATTAATGGTAAGGTAATGATACCCAAGCATCTTTAGAAAAAAATAATCATAATTATTTGTCAATATCTAATTTATTGCGATGAATAATGAATAGCCTCAAATTTTATGGGGAGGGTAAGCCTCCTTTGTCTCCTCTGACGAGCCGCCGCTGAATGTTAGGACTGGAACTGCGATGAATAATGAATAGCCTCAAATTTTATGGGGAGGCTAAGCCTCCTTTGCCTCCTCTGACGAGCCGCCGCTGAATGTTAGGACTGGAACTGATTCAATATGTATCGCTTTGGTAGCGAAACAAATAAAGAGACAAACATAAGCTTTCCTAGTTTCTGCACCCCAGGATTTGGACAATGTGATAGAAAAGGGCCCGACATAGTCAAAGCCAGAGTGTAAGGAGGGCGGTGAGCGTAAAATTCTCTTGTGAGGTAAGTCTCCCATGGGGGGTTGAGGAGAACAGAAACGTTTGATACATTCAGATACATTGCGACGAATTGCATGTTTGGAAGATAATATTTAAAATCGTCCTCAAATAAGATAGTGAATAGTTCGAATATCAGCATGTAAATATTTCGAATGGGTATTTTCAATTATCGAATCAGTGAGACAGGAACTGTTAGAAAGAAGTGTAGGAAATTTGTGGTCAGGTGAAATTAGTGCTTACCTCAATCTCCCTCCCACTCGCAAGATGCCATTTTTATCAATAAAAGATCATTTTTACAAAGTTTCGGGAATAAATAACCTCTTTTCGAAGATTTGATTCCCTGCACAGAATTTAAAAGGTTGTGTGTATTTTACAAACATTATTAAAGATTATCGGTAAAGTTCTGATTAGGTAATCCATTTGTGGTATTTGGCTCTCTTTCGAGAAGATTTAATGAATCGAAGAATAAAACACATAATTCTCAAACAATTATCAAAGAGAAGAGCTGTTGGATGAATAAATTATTGAATTAAGGAAAGGTAGGTTCACCAATGGTTGCGGTTAAAGTGAGCTTTCGTTCTTCGTGGAGAGCTTCCTCAGAAAATTAGACGGTGGGAGATTGAAAACAATTCTGGGTGAGAAGAAGATGGTCCCGCCCTCAAAATTCACAATTCGCAGGATCGTCAGCAGTTGAGACATGAAACCAAAAATCTGTTGGAACTGTTTCCTGTATGTGAGAAACACGACTACTGATGAAGGTTTTCTATCTGTGAGGTTGGGATTTTATTCAGCAAAAGGTAATAAGGGGGTCTGACGAACAAAAAAATTTGAGTAAAATTCAAATTTTACTTTTACACTTGACGAATGTAAAATACTGAACGAGGTGCTAAGATAGCAACGAATAAGTCGAGTTTTGGAAGGGTAATTTCCTTGAGTGGACCTACTTTAGATTTCGAATGAACATTCGGAAGTAAAAAGAAGGGCACAGCACAATATCCTTTTTCACTCGCGTCCCCAAAACATTGAATCTCGCAAGATTTGAATTGTCAAAGGGCCAATCAAGGTGATATCCTCCGATGGCAGAGGTAGTGAAAAATATCATTCAGTATATTATGAACAAAAGTGGTCCCAATACTGCTTCCTGAGGTACTCTCTACGACATCGGTTCACTTTCAGATATTCTTTCAATATAAAAAAACTTTTCTATCGTCGATGTAGGATCTGAAGAACGAATATGCAACTCCCAATGATTGCAAAGCACGTAATCCAGGATACGAATGAACCTTGTGGTAATGTGTTTGATGATCATCTCAGTGAATTAATGATTTTTAGAAAGAAGCAAGATGCATACAACCCTGGTGCGTTGTCTGATGTGCTTTTGTTTAGTCAATTCCTCTCGATCTGAGAAGAATTCAGTAATCCCTTTTTCTTATCTTGGTCGATCGATGAGTCACGAATCAGTTTGTTTGTTTTCCTCATGATGCTCGTGGTTGGATCTCGTCCAAGTACATTATACGTGTTGGGGTCAAGCAGCTCTACTACCTTATCCTTATAGTCATCTTTGTCCATCACAACTGTAGCATTTCCCTTGTCTGCACGTAGGATTAGGATGCTCTCATCCCTGCTTTCAACGCCGCTTGCTCAGCACGTGTCGTGTTGGGTTTTGGCGGTTTTGCGCGCTTCAGGATTCTTGTTGTCTCGATGCGAATTTCCTCCGCAATCGTAGCTGGTAATCCACGCAACCCCGCTTCCACGTTAGCTATTATGTCCTCCTTTGGGATAACAGATGGTGTTATCGCAAAAATATCCCCTTTCTTCAGTATGCCCATCTCTTCCGTTGAAAGTTATCGATGGGACAGATTCACGACCGTTACATTGCTGTTGCTTTGTTGGTGACCTGCACCTTCATGTAATTTGTCGAACTTCCTTTTCTGTCTTTCGGTATCTGAGGACATGACAGCTTCCATACTGTTGAAGGTGAGCTGGTCAACCTTCTCCCAGTCACTTCAGTGCATGGCGCTTCCTAATTTTAAGACGGTATCGAGCAATTCCCTGTCAATTCGAGCTAAGTTTCTTCTATTCTCATGAAGTCTTTCACGCAGGATCGCTTTTTCAATATCATGACCTTCCAACAGAGCGTGTTCGGCTACCGCAGATTTTTGGGTTTGGCCATATCGACAACTTCTTTTGTGTTCGGTTAACCGCGTTTTTATGCTCCTTTTTGTGGTACCGATATAGAAAGAACCACAACTGCACGGTATTCGGTACACTCCTGAGGTAGATTATGGATCCCGTGGGTCTTTTGCGGATCTGAGGCTTTCTTGAATTTTGCTCTTGGGCTTGAAAATTGCTTGCACCCCATGTTTTTCTAACAGTCTTCCAATGCGGTCCGTCACACCGTTAATATAAGGCAGACACGTCCGTCCGTTAACGGCTGGTTCGACGGAACGCAAGTGCTGGACACAAGTAGGAGCTATTACCCCAGGCTCTATAGGGAGGCCATAGAAATTCATAAACATAAAAACAACTTCAACCGCAAAGAAGAGATCCTGAACATTCATAGAACATGGATGCCAGCAGTTCAAAATGCACGAACCCTCCCTATGAGAGAAAAAACGCTTACTAATAATCAATTATGATCAATCGATCGTCCGAACCCAGATTCGATAAAGGGTGACTCATCATCTGAACCACATCAGATCAAAGCCTCGCAGCAGAGAAGGATAGTTCGACCATTGCCGCATCGCCTTTGAGAATGTCTGCCGCAGATGCAGACGAAACGTCAGGCCTTAAAACCTGTTGTCCACGGCTCAGAAGCCCGGAAGCACCTAACAATTCATTAGTTGCCGGCCGTGAAAGTCTTCAATCTTTGATCTAACGGGATATTCCGTTCACCAATAGAATCATTAGTATAAAATTTTTTTTCAGGCATGCCACCTCATAGAAAGCTAACCTATTACAGACAAGTATGATTGTTTGTTACTTTTTGTTTGGACCTTCCAATAGATTCAATATCCAAGTCTATTCCAATTAGTTTTGTTCGTTCCATTTCACGTTGTACTGTCCACGTTTTTCTCGTTACTATTTCTACTGTTGAGTGAATTCTTTACCTCTAGTTACTTTTATAATGAAGCATTTTACATTGATTGTGGAGTTAATACTGCTGAATCTAATATTTATCTCCATAATATATTAATAGTAGCTACTGCGGGTGAATTATTATATTATCTTAGTGTTGAAAAATATATGATAGTTTTGGAAATCAAAATTGATGCCAAGTGATAATAGAACGCGAGATTTTTCTGACGATAAAGAAAACAAACTTCACCTTGAATGACCTTTCTCAACTTACTCGAGTAGAATTTATATTTGTACGATTTACTGATTGTTTTCCAGAATCTCCCAATTTAACACACTTTTTCCAGCATTAGTAACAATGGTTGTTACGTGCCTAGTAAAATAGGATCTAAAAACGATAATTTAAAGTCATGGAATAATAGTTCTTTCAGGCGAGTGTTCTCAAGTGTCCATAACCTACAAAACGGCCGTCGGACGTGCGCGTTACCAGATTCATAAAGTGCGCCTCTACTGGCAATATCTCGAAGGGATTTCTTCAGTTAAAATTGTTCCAAATCAAGAATGCGAGATATCGAGAATTTTGACTTAGGATTTTTCATGTATAAGTCAACCCACCAGTGTTGTTATGCATCTTCGGCTTCGGAAGAAGTAACTTATTCTTCGCATCACAATCGACGCCAGAATGGCGCAGGTGACCAGCTACCTTGAGGAAATGGGAGTATTGAATGTATCGATCTAATACTAGAAGAGCTTGGTTTAACGATTTGACAAAATCGATATAATTGAAATATTTATCTTCGAAAAGAAGATTATGAATCAATCTTTGATGCTAAACCATTTTTCACAGAATTTTTGACAGAGAAGTAAAAATAGGATTTAAATGGGTTTTTCTGTTAACAGCTGAACGTCAAACCTCAAAAGTCGAAACTTGTGCGAGCGATGGGATAAGCCCTTACCTTTCAAGCCCACAAAAAACATTGTCAATGAAGATGCTGGTATATTGAGCTACTTTGGTTAGTTCCATTCAGTTATGTGCTGTGTTATGTTGGGTTGGGAAAACAGCCCAGCTTTGTGATTCAATACGAGGTATAAGAAATGTCTGTAATGATACGGGTTCGGCTACTTATTATACATATTGCTAAAACCGACTTAACCTCATTATACAAATACATAAAAATGATTTACTACAGAATAATGTATCTGATGAAAATTCACAGAAAAGTCCGTCTAAATCGCTGGGACACTTGTGACAATAAACAAGTGTAGGTATCCATAGATCCTTCAAACTGTTTGTCCACAAATCATAAAAAACACTTACTTGTCAATGATATCTTTCAAGGATTTCTGAAACTCTGTTTCCGATTCGAATTCCAAATAGGACGCGATCGTTTTTATCACAGTCATCTCAGCGAAAAGTCCCAGAACTATAGGCCGAACAGTTAGTTTTTTAAGCAACCCATCCAGTTGTGAACGAACCTGAAAAAACAATGATTCAATCAGTCACCAAAACCTAAATTATTTGCACTTTCCAGAACAAACCTGAGTTTCACATCGTTTCCTAGAGGACATTTTATCATTATTTTCCACAAGAATAAACTCGAAATTGTCTGCATGGTTTGTCCTGCTATCGGACCTAGTGAGTACTGAAAGTGGGATATTTTCTTGACCATCTTCCTTCAAATTTTGAATGATTTGCCGCACATTTTCTACCAGATATTCAATGGAGAATTCTTTATAGTCGCCCCTGGAAGGAATCAGATGAATATTTCCAATTCGGTATGAAATAAATCAGACAAACTTTTCTTTGCAGCTTTCAATTCTAACTTTACCGGGTTCCTTCAATATAATAGCTTGATTCGCTTTCAGATCGGTGATTTGCTCGCGGATTTCGTACAGAGTTGGGCCTTCGATCAAAGCAGATCGAAATTTCGCCTGCCACAAGGTCCTCAGTATCTATAAAATAACTCTCAAAATCAAAATCATGGTTAATTTGTTTTTACTGGTATATAGACCAGGCAAGCTTCACTTTCACGAAACAAAAATTGTTAACAGCACTTTGATGATGGGAAATGGTTATGTGGTCTATACTGAATGTAACAAAATAAATGCGTGAGCTGGGGTTTGAAAGTAAATATTTGTGGGGAATGTAAAGGGGTGAAAACGATATTGTCGCAATTTCTAACGAAAGGTGACGCCTAAGAGACAAGTTTTGATCTTGAGAAAGTTATAGATCTTGAAAAGATCTAGAACACTTGTATGAATGACTTTTGCACATAACCTCAAAATAACCGAGGTGAATGCAAAAAACTGTGTCTTTCGTTTTTTATTTTTCATTTCTAAAAAAGTTATTATATTTCGATAAAATTCCGTAGAAATATACTTTGTTGTGTCTTTCACCACATTTTTTTTCAGCATAATGAATCGAACAGTTCCTAAGATTGTACTTTTTCGTCCAAAATACTTATCGTAAATCGTTTTTCCTGGGATCATTCTCTTTCTTCACCTATAGTTTCCAATAATGAAATAAAAAATGACAGTCTCCGTTCAAAAACGCTCAAAAATGATAGAAACTATAAAAATAGTCTTCGCAACTGTGAATTTCTTCTTATTTTCAATGAAATAAATTATGATTTAATTCTTTAGGAAAATAATTTTCATTTTCAAAACATCCACAGTAACAAATCAACAACAATTTTGTACAAAATTGGCATTATAAAAATGTTTCAAGCGAATCTGAAAATTTTTGATGGTCGTTCGATTATTTCTTCGGAATCTTCATCTGAAAATTTCTTGGTCTTCGAACATATCTTCATTATCACTGAATTCGTTCAATGAGTTATTAGAAGGTTTGAGGCCTGGCCTTTCGATTTCGTCCCCAATCTCCTCGAGTTCGTAAAAATTGACAGAAATTACAAGAACATTCGACTGCACCGTAACATTTCGTACATAAATCTCTAGTTCATGTTTTTGGCACCTGCATTGATTACCCTCGTTGGTTTCGCAGGCACAGGAGATTATTTTAAATAAAACATCAGGTTTGACTGAATCTTCAGTGAGCCGAAGCAAGAGTATTGAAGTATTATTCATGATCACTTCTTTCCAGCCCCTCTTTTTTGCGAAAATTATGATTGATGTGTCATTCGATCCGGAATGGTATTGCTCTTATCAGCTACGATGGTCTCTCCGAACTCGGTTTTCACCAGACGAAGCTTGTGGATTAGGTAGGGCTTGTTTTTTCCGAAAATTATGATTGTGTGTTATTCGATCCGGAATGGTATTTAGAGAAATTGAGAACCAATATTTATTATTTTTCTAGAGGGTTGAAAATACGCCCGAAAACGGGTTCTCCGGCTTGCGCAAGCCACGCCCCGTTCGGACCTTTAACGAATAAATATTATTGAAACTTATTAAATATGAACATCATAAATTGTAAATATTCAGGCACTTGCCGGATAGATAAATGAAGAAAAATCCGTGGTCCAAAAACTTATATCAAGTTTTTCAATAAGTTATCCATTAGTTAACAATTTTTTGTAGCACGAACATCAATATTGCAAGTACAATAATTGCGGAACTATTGATCTAATGATTGTTTCCATTCGTGGAGCTATTTTTCAGAAGTCTGAGAATAAATTTCCGTTGGAAAAATAAAAAATTGTTAATTTTCGTATTGTTATTGACAATGTACTAAGGTGAAAAATTATAAAGCTTCATTAAACATTGAAAAAACTTTTTTTTATAATATTATTATCGATCCGTTTTCTTATGATTAGAAGCTACTTATGATATAAAGATTCTCCAAATTTTTGAAATCTCCTACACATTGCGGCTCATACCGTGCTTCTAAGTACTGTTTGAATGTCATTATTTTGTGGTGGATGGATTCTTTCCAGTTTTTTTGGGTTCTTAACCCATCACGATCTGAAAAAATAAGAATTAATATTGAAATCTATTTGTATTTTTGTTTTTTTGGAGCTAAATTTGAGTTATACGGGAAGTCGCTGACTAATTGGACGTGTTCTATCCAAAAGGAACTATTTTTGAATTAACGCAGCAACTTTCCGGGGTAGTTAAAAGTCCTTCCTTTCACACTTGTATAGATTCCAATATTAATTCTGAATATTTTCAGATTGCAGTAGGTTAAGAACTCAGAAAAGTATAATGAAACAGACACGTGGAAGAATCATCGAAATATATTCTAAAATGCAAAAGTTATGAGGCTAAGATGTTGCGCTTAAATGAATGTTTCGTTCATATGGCGATCCAGTGTATGACATTACTTGACCTTGATGACATGATTCGTATTGTTTAGTGTCCACTTATAAATTAATTCTTGTGCAGTTATTAGCGCCAATCGTGCCGTGTTCTGTGTATTACACACCTAATAATATTTCATTTTTCCTAGGTGCCAAAGCACGGCAGTTGAAGTTTCATTGGCGTACCAAGTGACATGAACAGAAGGAAGAGGTAGCGCTCGACTTAATTAAAACTCAAAGCGCTAAACATGCCATTTTTGTTCAGTACCAGTAACACTTTACTGCGCCTCAATAACAGAATTTTCGTTTTCGGTAATATATCCTCGCACCCGAGGATCGTTCATTAACGAAAAAAGCATTTTCGGAAGAAAATTTATTCAATTATCGAATTTATAATCATAACACCATGAAACTTATTCGTTCCCACTGACACCAATGCATTTGAGGAACGAAGGAATAGCGTATTTTTTGTTAGCTCCTTCATTGCACATATCATTGAAATTGAACATTTGTGAATTATTCAGAAAATAAATTCTCACCTTCGTTTTTTCCTGCAACATCTGTTTTTCTCCAGGTGAGTAAACTGCAATATCAAGAGTCTCTATTTCAGGCACTTTTTCATGCTCTTCTCTTTGGAGCGCCTGCACCAACTTATCCAAAGAAATAGACACTCCTACTGCCGACTGTTTAACGTTTTGCATCCCAGCCGTACCATCATTGTTCAATGCCTTGACTGGTGCTACAATATCACGGAGCGTGGCAATCATGGAATCATATCTACCCCCTCCAGCTATGACTTCTATATTTTTGGAATTGTGCTTGTGCTTGGTTTTCTTCTTCAGTTCGTGAACAAACTGAAAAATCATCCCAGAGAACTGCTGCACTTTGTATACTAGACCGGGAGAGATCCTTATGTCCAACTGAAATTAATGTGTAAAATATTCAATTAGAAATATACAAAGGTTATGGTTCCGATTTCATCTACTAAAAAAAAACAAAGGGGATATCAAAATAAATCTCTTTTCATTCCAGCTAATAGAGCGCGAAAACATGATCACATTTTGTTCTAACACAAAAAGACATCACCATCGAAAGTTCAATATATTTTAGTTTATTGCCTGTTGAAGATATATTTACGATTCCACCATGACACAAAAAATATGTTCTCTTCAATTCACTTTCTCAGAAAAATTAAAATTTTTGACTTCATATTTGAATTCGATAAAAATATTTGAGTCAAGCTCAATGAGTTTTTCCATCAAACGTAGAAGTATTTGTATGTGATTCATTCATCAATCAATAATTATTTTCTCTTCATTATCGAAAAAAATATATAATCTTCGTGGTGCATATGAAATGATAATTTTTGAAAATTTTTGCAGATGCCAAAACACCCGACATTTCGTAACTAGAAGTGTTAATTCTTTTTTTTTCACCATACCGGACTCATCATAGTTAATTTTCCCTTTAGAATCTCCTAAAAACAACATCCAAACCTAGAAACATCAGCTCTTGACGTTCGTTTCGTCAACCGAGAGTTATCTTCCATGAAATATTGGACTTGATGCTTGTAAATAGGTGGTTATTATTGCCCACCCGGGGAGACCGAAAACACCTGATTGGGAATTACTTGATCTTATTCAATTCCACCAATGGAATCTCGAATCCAGATTATGCGATGACCACCAAAAATTTTGCATCATAGGGAATTATTATTGTTTAATTTTTTTTTGGATTAGATACTGATCACTGTTATTAGCTGTGATAATTGGATCTGTATCCGTCCACGTTACGGCAATATACCCTCCCTTTATTTTTTGAACAGGGGTGCTATTCTTGACCGTTCGCAAACGGAGCATTCGCATTTATGATCACATTCTGATATTCAAACTATATAGTAGAAGCTATGACTGGACATTAGAATGTGCAAATACAGACACGAACTTCTTTTGCGAAGGGTCAAGAATAGAGCCCCAGGTCATCTCAAAAAATCAAAACTTGGGATAATGGAATTGAAAGGAGGTCTTGTGATACATCATTTTCAAACTCCTGACGAAAACTGTAAAACCCTCGAATATGAAGTCAATATCTTCACCTACTACAAAATGGCGGAAAATTCAATAATTGCCTGAATACATCGACGTTTAACTTCATACTTTGAGGAAAGGAGCTGAGTTCGGTTCAGAAGGGAAGATGCTCAAAATGGTTGCCTCAAACGTCTTGACATAAGAACAGCCTATCCGATAATTCACGTCGAACATTTTCGAACACAGCAAAGTCGATATTTCTACATATATTTATCATTCTCTGTCGTATATTCAATATCGAATCAGGTTGGGTTTCGAACAACTTTTGCTTCAAATAGTTCCATGAAAAAAGTCTGAAGGTGTCAAATCTGGCAATCGAGCTGGCTATTCCGTAGGACCTCGACGGCAAATCCAACGACCATGGAAAGTATTATCCGAATAGTTCCTCACTTGTCTTGAGTAATGTGGTGGTGCTCCATCTTGTTGGAATAATAATATCTATATCGAATTCATTAGGATTCACTTCGACGATTTCAGTGATTAGAGGATCAACAGTAATTTCCAGCATATTCAAATTCAGTGCCCCTGTTGAATTTCAATGGACCATTTTGGAGATTTTGAAATAACCTATCCAACCTTATCGGGTTGTTGGGATTGCTATATGACAGAGAAAAACGAATATTTCTAGAAATATCGATATTTATATGTTTGCATGCAGGTTATTATTAAATGTTTCGTCATTTTGTAGTAGGTGAAGATATCGACTTCATACTCTAGGATTGTGAAGTATTCATCTCAATTGTGCCGAATTGAGATGCTGATATAAAGAACATTTTTCGCTTTTGAAAAAAAAGCCTCCTTGCGATCCGCGGATAATGTCATTCTAAAGAATGAAAATCGCAATTGCTTGGAATCACTATCAAGGCCGACCTTACACCGAATCAACAGAAATATCTGTCTGATCTGAATCTCCAACTCGGAGAACGTGAACTAAATGGCGAACAAGGCATTATAATAAAATATATTGATAATGGTACTAACATTTTTCATACGGAAAATAAATCCAATTCTAAATGATACCGTGAAGAAGAAAGCTGTCAAGCGTTGTGGCCTAAAAAGAGAGACAAACCCTTCACGCCTCAACAGTCCAACTATTTCGAACCGTTCCTGGACTGTTTTTGTTGTTATCCCGAACACACCTAATGTAGACCCATGGAACACTACTCGGAAATCTTTGATCTACGACAAGGGTTTTTTTTTATCCTCTGTGTTTGCGAGACTTGGTTAAGCACGGGCCTTAAAACCCCTCCTAGGATGGTGTCTGACTTCAACTTCATTTCTAGTTCCGCTATGAATGACAATTCTAGAGGGCGTGCTAGTGGTGGTCTTTTTATTTTTCTTAGAAAATGCTTTATCCTTTCCGTTATAGATAAAACTCTATGATGATTTTTTGCCGCATTGAACACAAAAGTTTCTCTTTCATTTTATATTTCATACACTTCCCGTTATACCGAGTGTCACCGTGGGACCGTACCCACAGGAAAAACGTAAAATTTGGTGTCTAAAGTGGACTTTCTGTCATTCTATGCTGAACACAAAAAATGGTTTTGAAGTTATCTGAAGACCTGAAATCTCAAACGTAGTGAGGAGGAAGTGCTGGAAGTGACTAAATTAATAAAACAAGGACTTCAAACAGAAGTTGATTGAGAAGCTGGATAAAAAGAAGGATGAAATTCGAAAAGTACACGAGAGAAAACTGGATGAGGCTGGGGAGAAAACTGAGAATGAACTTGCGGCAGATGAAGGGAAGTTTGAAGAGGTACTTCAAGGACTGCGAGAGCTTCAAGGAGAAATGCCAGAATCGATGAAGAGCGGAATGAAAATAGCCCTTCTAACAAGTTATGGTTTCCTGAAACTCCAAAATTCTTATGGCGAATCATTTCGGTTGTTTTTTTGCAACCAGTTTGAGACTGCTGCAGAAGATAACTGGTGGAAAAATGAGAAGAAAGTGAAGTCATTTTTGATGACACTGCGCGCGAAAAAAACTGTAAGAGATTCGTTGAAGATCAAGCAAGAGTACCCGTTCTGGAAATAGCCACTGACGATAGAATAACAGGCCATGGAGAAGCTCAAATAAGAATTGGGCTTGAAAAAGACTCCAGAATGTCTCAGGTATTACTAAAAAAATAATTCAAGCGGAGATTTTCGGACCGGGTGGCTTGGGTACAGCGTTGATAGAACCATTAAGCAGCCCTGTGAAAGGAATTTTTTTAGCCAGATCCCTAGTAAACTGTAACGACGAAATAATTTCTCTGAGAATAATCAAGCCGAACGACAACAGAGTAGTAACACGAGAGGACAAGTTATCTTGCGAACCCGTTGTTAAAGTCGCTAGTATAGAAGAGGAAGCCTCCCTGCAGCGCGAGCAAAGGAACTTATGTAATCCTCTGAATGAACGTGGAGCTATCTCTTCAAAGAACAATTAATTATGGCCGTCAGATTCGTAGAAGAGAGTGAAAAGTTCTTTAAAGGAAAGATCATAAGCCGAACGGACTTAGTATACCATCGGATTGATATTGGGGATGCCAACCCTACACGTTAACCACTGAGGCGTCTGCACTTTGCATAACAAGAAGCTTAATATGTTTTGAAGCACACGCTGAAAGAAGGTGTTGTTAAAGAGTTAAGTGGCCCTTGGTCACCGCCCGTCGTATTGATGAGTGAAAACGATGGATCAACGAGATTCTGCATGGGTTATAGAAGACTTGATGATGTCACCAGAAAAAGGCAGCTACTTCCTACTCTGAATAGACTCCTTGAACAGGTTAACTTACTGCAGGTGGCTCTCACGGCTAGATTTGAAGGGCGGGTTCTGACAGGTAGCCATTCACCCAGAAGACACAGAGAATACTGCTTTTTCCAGCAGTGGATTGTTCAAGTTCAAGGTTAGGCCGGTTTGGCCATGCAATGCACCAGCGACATTTTAGCGATTGAAGGAACTGGTACTTGAAGGAGTTACTTGGGAAACATGCCTCGTCAATCTCGATGACATCATAGAGTTTCGTCAAACAACTGTGTATTCAGAAGGCTACAAAAGGCTCAATTACAAACGACTCCTAAAAAGTTTTGCCTCTTCCAGAAGAGTGAAATTTTTGAGTCAGTTCGTGTCCTCGAAGGGAGTTGCATCGACCCCAGGAAGTCGAGGCAGCCAAAGATATAAGGAGTTTACTGAGACTCTTGTAGCTAAAATAAACGTTTTGTTAATGACTTTGGGAAAATTGTTAAGCCATTGCAAAGCCTGACCAAGGAGAGATCTCCTTTCATTTAGTCACCATATTGCCTGGAGTCGTTGAGGAGATTTTGGATAAAAGCTGTATGGCTGGTCTACCCAAAGGAGAAAGGCTTTTCGAAAGTCATTACTTTGTAATGGATGCATTTTTTCTCGAGTTATACGAGAAGTTGCATTTAACTTCAACAATATTGATTCTTTATTTTGTTCGGATTGCGGTAGGTTGAAAACTCAGCAAACTACGAAGAGGAAGGCTTATTTATAATCGATATCGGTGTATACTAGTATGGTGTCAGAGCAGTTATTTCTCAGGTATAGGAAAGGAAGGAGGTTGTCATCAGCAACTATTTAGGAACAGCTGTGATAAATTACTCCGTTACTAGGAAGGAACTTCTTGCCGTTAAAATCCGATCACTCAGCATTTCAGTGGCTCCTGAACTTCAATACACGGGAAGGCCAAATAGCACAATAGTTCGAAAAGTTGCAAATCTACGATTAGTCATAGGAAAGGAAAGAGTCACGGGAACACTGATAGTCTTTCGGGAAGACCATCTTCGAAGGAAGATTGAAAATTGTGCCAGCGTCAAGAATAGAAGGACATCCAGTTACCGGAGTTTGAGGACTTATGTGTCGGAGAACATGTTAGAGTCGGAAGGACTTTGGCATGGGTCCGAAGTAGTAGCCCCATCCAACCAAGAGGCTGGGACTGTGGCAGAATATCTACTACAGAATGTGATTGCCAGGCATGGAGTGCCTCTGGAACTATCTCATATAAGGGTCGCAACTTCGAGTCGAATGTATGGAAAGAGATAATGGATCTCCTGGAAACTAGGAGAACCAGAACTACGGCTCTTCATCTGCAGTGTGATGGAATGGTCAAGAGACAAAACCGCGTCATTACCGACTACCTTTCGACTAATTGGTGCCTTTTTTTTGTTGACTTATTGAAGGTCCCAACACGAAGCGATAGGCTACACACGCCATCTATGCTGATAACTGGTAGGGAAATGAAGCTGCCGATTGATTCACTATTTGGCAGACCCGACGACGAAGAAGAGCTATTCCCTTTCGGTATACGTGGATGGAATGGAAGAGATACTAAGGATCGCCTACGAATTCGCCAAATCCAAGATCCAACTGACCAGTAATCAAATCAAAGTGAGGTTAAAAAAGACATCGGTACCAGTAAGCTCCAAAAAGGGCGACGTTATGCTTTGCAACCTCAATGGCAAAATGGTTCATTTCCTAAATCGAGAGGCCATGGCATGGGAGTACCTAATGGGTGACTGAAAAGATCAACGACCTTGTAATAGATGATTCAATTAAATCGTAGAAGAAAGCTCAAGGTTACTCACGTAGAACAACTAAGCTCTTACATGGGCCGAGATATTCCTACTTGGAATGTTGTTCGGGACGAACAAATTCAGGAAAGGGAGTAGTGTTGCAAGGATCGAGAAATGAAATCAATAAGCCTACCCTGTTCACAACTTGTATTTCGGTATATTCTGGAAAGCATTAGTACTATAATTTTCTGGGAGAATGATTCTTTATGCATTCAAACATGTTACTTGAACTTATTGAGCTTTTCAGTCCAGCTGGCATGAGTGAAACAACGAGTGTTCACAGGTTGAGAATAGTTTCGGCGTTTGACGGCGAACAAAACGAAATAAAAATAGAAAATGTGACCAGGAATGTACTAGGCAGTTTTTAGCGATGGCATTTGTTTGCGAAATATGTTGCTCTATGTAATTTAGTGCTTGGTGAATGAATTATTTTGTTGTTGTTAAAGCGAGTGGCATTGTTCCGAACCGAACCTCAATGTAAACTGCAAACATCTATTTTGGAGCTTTGCCGCAGCTCATATTTTTTGTTTTCCTGGGACGTTTGAGGTCCGGTTGTATAAACCAGATCCACGTTTAGTTTAAGTTATTTTCGGTTCAGTTGCTAAGCATTGGCCAATGGAAACGTTTGTTGCAGAACAACTGATTTCGGTTTATATATATATATATATATATATATATATATATATATATATATATATATATATATATATATTCCACTTATTGCACACTTGAAATGTAATAAGTACGGTGTTACCAATTTGAACTAGTTATTGTGACCGATGATTTCAAACCTTGCATTTACACCAATAAAAGTATCACCCTCAGCAGAATTTTTATAGCGAATTTGGCATGGCTAATATTTGAGTTGTTCTTCTTGCATTTCGAGCAATTCAATATTGTGTTTGAAATAAAAAGCCAGACGAAGGCTTGAGGAGAAACTGCTTCAACTGAAACTGAAATATGCAAAAAAAACACCAGAAATTAAACTTGATTTCATCAAATCTATCCTAGCTTTAAGCTATTGGCCAATGCCAACATACCTTGACACCATAGGCTTCTGCGTTGTTACTAATAACTTTCAAATCCTGCAATGCTTGGGTAGCCAACTTAGCTTCAATTGATTTCTTCTTAGTAATGGTTTGAAAATAACTGAAACTCTTGGATACTTCGATTTCCGCGTATAATAAGGTCATTAACAACTGAATCGAGTTATCTGGTAATTCAAGTTCCACGAGAAGCTGTCTCAAATCAGATCTCATCTTTTTTCCATCCTAGAATAAAATATGATGATAAAAATGAATATATTGTTCATTTTTTTAATTCAGCGTCAGTAATTCTTCAGATGAAGAAATTATATTTGAAATGTGCATTGATCTAATACCTTAACATTGGATATCATATCGTAGACTTCATCGTGCTGCTTTTTTTTTATTCCAAAGTGTATCAAAATTGCTGTCAGTAGCTGCGTATGATTTATCCTTATGGTGAAGCGATTTTTACTTATACCAGGTAGCTCGTTTAAAATTCTACAAACTATATAGAGAACCTCAGCATCTGCTAACAGTGTACCTGAAAATTGAAATTTTTATGGTTTTCTCCACATAAATTGGTTACAAAGCATTAATATCATCAGTGCAGTCATGTAACTTTATGATCTCCTCCTTCAATGGATGAAATAACTAAGGCTGTATGAACACATATACAAACACCATATACTGATACAATTTTTAAATATAAAAAAACATCGGTCATATGGATACATATTCACAGAAAAAAACATTAAATAGTGCAAAAATATATATAAGTCAATTTGAAATGCGACGTGCACATATATTGAATAAAAACAATGCATTTAAGAACAGCCTATTCGATATTTCACGCCGTACCTTTCTGAACACAGGAACGTCGACATTTCTTCAACTATTTCATGAATTTAAAGGTTGATATATTGGGGCAATTATTGAATGTTCCGCCATTTTGTGGTAGGTGAAGATATTGACTCAATACTCAGGGGTTGTACAGTATTCGTCAGCAGACCCCTTTTCCATTTAATTTTTCCCAGATGAAGCACCATCGCTATCTTGAAATTTTCTGTCAATTCCAGTTCAAAATACGGCACCCATGCATCAATTTCATCATCCCACCTTTCAATTTTTTGATTTAAGCGCGAATCCCACTATACGTACCGTCACCGTCACGTTTCCGCACCGTCACCATCACGGTAAATATTCTACATTGCAAGCAATGACGGCGACGGGAGGTGGACGTGACTGATAGTGTGATTATGTTCATTGCTTGCAATGTAAGAATATTTACCGTGACGGTGCGGAGACGTGACGGTGACGTTACGTATAGTGGGATTCGCGCTTTAACCGTTGAAAAAATAAAAGGAGGATGATATTAAAGAAAGCCACTGTATATACATTATACTATTTTTGTTTCAATCTAACTCGTTTTTTTTACAAAATATGAATGAATTAACATTAAATTTACTATACATATATTATCAACTAGGTATAAATCTTTGCTTCAAACATTTTTTTACCATTGTCCTTTTCATTCATCAGTATATTTTTATTAACAATTGTTGTAATCAAGATCGCAGATTTTTTGTTCTACTTTTTTATTTGAGCTTTGATCGATGCAGTCCAACAGCTTTTATGAAGTTCCATTGACCTGCCCTCTATTCCGAGGTATAAATCTTTCAGTTCTCCAATAAAAGTTTTTTTTGTCCAATAACACCCCATAGTTGATTTTTGAATAATGGAATGGAATACACGGTTTCGTCAGATGGCCTTCAAGGTCACATGACTTAACACCTAAGGATGCTAGAAGTAATTTCTGGAATACAACCGGTGATCACTAACTGCTATTTGCCGACATTTTCTGTAGCTGCATATCCACTTCCTCGTTTCTGTTATCACCTTTTGGCATTTTCAATTTATTTCTGGAATCAATACAATATCCGATAATGTATTCAGTAACAAACAATAACACTTTATCGAAACGCCAGAAGCTGTTCTTTTGCTCCGTTTTTTTGTTTCATAATTCCTTGACGACACGCAAAGGCCTACTAGAAGACGTCTTGAGGGGTTAAGTCGGGTAATCTTGCAGACCGGTCAACAGAACAAAGTGTTATCTATTATTCAAATATCGACTAAGGCTGGATTCAGACAGATCCGAAATCCGATCGTACGACGATCCAATAGCTTTCTAATTGGTCTTAATTCAAATTTAGACCAATCAGAAAGCTATCGGATCGTCGTACTATCGGATTTCGGATCTGTCTGAATCCAGACTAAGGGTCAAGATTCAGAAAACTATGTAAATCCAGAAAGTGTAATGAACACAGGTAGTTTCGTTCGAAAATGAAACGTTGATGTCATTTTCAATCAATAAGAATTCAATATTTTTTCATATGGAACATCCTATATTTTTTTCATTCGGAATAAAAACACTAAAACTTTCCTACAATTAAAATTATTGCCATCACCGACCTTTAACTCAAATTCCAATCACTGGATTCGTTAATATTTCAGAGGGTGAGCACAGTTCACAGTACATAAATATAAAGAAATTTTTCAGTATCAGTTTCAAGATAGTTGTTCCTTTACTCGCTGAGTCAAGTCGGTACTTAGTACCAAACACAATATTTTTCAGTAGTAGTGATATTAATGGTATTTTTACATACCAAACGTCATCGACTTCAATGGGAGTCCTTCAGCAAGTATGGCTAGTTACTAACGTCCTACGCCATACCTGAAGAGCAGCATGGTTATTCGCGGACCTGTAAACCATGAAACCTGGCAGAGTCATATCCCAATACGACAGAGAGAATTCCAAACAAGAAAAGTATTTGCCTCGTTGGGTATTCGAACATCAACCTCTTGGTCAGGAGCCGGGCACAGAACCGCAGCGCCAACTCACTCGCTGATATTTATTCACCCAAACCAATTTATTATTTTATATTTAAAGAATAAATAATTATACAACCAGAGGAATGTTTCACTCCAATTCGCAACAAGTATTCGAGCAAGATCAAAGTCTTCAAAACCGCTAAAAGTGGAAGACAACAAATACCATCGATAAACGAATGGCCCACAGCAGTGGGTTTGAACATTCGACGAAATATTTAATTTACACCACAAAAGTGCGTTCCAGTAGGTATACCCCCACTGGTTCAGCGCGAAAACTAATGCCAAAATTGCCCAGGCTGCGGGTTTTTGTTAATTTCCTACAAGTTGGTAAAGCTGGGCAGCACCACCGACATCACACGCATATACCTTGACGTAGAAATTGAGCCTTGGGATCGGGAAAATATAACATTGTCGTGTCTTGCAGCAAAGATTTCGAATTTTCAAAAGCTTCAACCTGAGATTGGCCCAGGACCATTTATTAGATTTTATCCACGACTATTGTATAATGTATCCATTTTACATCTGCTCGACCTTAATGATACCCATTATTCACTAGTGAATAATGAGTCATGATTCACTGCTGTCACATACTTCCTTGATTTAGTTATAGTATTATATTGTTTTGCTACAAAAAATCGGTTTTCATAATTTTATCGTGTGAACCATCAAATATTTTTAATTCAGTTCTTTACCTACATATAAAGAAAAAGAAGGCAAGGAGCTTTTACTCTATGCTATACCTTTTGAATCCAAATAAATTTGACTCGAACCTGTCAACAGTATTGTATGAAATATTTGTAATAATAAAATAATAGTGTTTCTAAAAATATGTATGTAATATAAAATGGCATCCAGGAATAATATTATCAGAGGTGCAATATATATATATATATATATATATATATATATATAACTCACGTAGTACCTATCTCGGTTTGCCGAGCTTAAATTACCAATTGTCCCATATACACATTACGTCAAGGTGACGATTTGTATATTTCATGGTATAGATATGTAATGACTTTGAGTTATTTTTCAGACAACATCACGTTGTTAGTGAAAAAATCTTCATTCTCTATGTATGGAAAGAACTCATGAAAATTTGGATGAAGTGAAAATCTATTCGGGAAAATACTGAAGGATTACTGTTTTATGTGAAGGCGGATTTGTATGTGAAGTTTCGTATGCAAAAAGCGTAGTACCTGGCGTAATTTTCTGGCATTGAAATTCAGTTAATTTTGATATTCTACTTTTTAATGTCTTAATTTTTCGATTCATAATTAAAATACTGTATTACCAAAATTGATATATCGGTTTGAAAACGATATGTTATCACTGTTGAAAATTCAATACCACTCGTAGGTTGTGATTCGAAAACCACGATTTTAATATTCCTATTTATTATGCGGTATCATGCCAATATGCAACCTAAATTCATAAATCAATATTGTAATCTACTCTCCCGAACAATATTGGCCAGATATTGGAATTCCAATATTATAAATCGAGTTTGGAAAGATATGCAATTTCCTGTATTATTCAGTATAACCTGATTAATTTTGCACCTCACAATGTGAAGTTGGAAATATAATTATCACTACTGAACCAATTGCACCGACTCACAAGATGAATCAATTCATTGTGAAATGGAGCACCTTTACCTTACTTTATTTATTGAATCTGTTTTATATGTTTTGATAAAAATATCACAATTAGTGCTGTGGAAACGCTTGTCGCAGTGTTGTAAACCCATTGTCATTGAAAATCATACAGAAAACTGTGAAATTTTTGTTAATATGCATGTTCATCAAGTATCGGGCAGTTCAACGCAATATATGTTTTAATCTTTCGTTTCATGAATTTGGATAACGAACGATTGTTTTCAGGAAACGATAAGTGCATATCAGCATAGGATAGATTTTGAAAATTTTGAAGTTAAAGATAAGTTGATAAATTTAAACTATACTGTTTTGTTTTCGGAAACGACATCAACGTTTCATTTTCGAACGAAACTACCTGTGTTCATTACACTTTCTGGATTTACATAATTTTCTGAATCTTGACCCTTAGTCTGGATTCAGACAGATCCGAAATCAGATCGTCGTACGATCCGATATTCGGGGGATCTTTTCCCGATGAGTCCAGAGTAGAGTTTCCAGCAAACATATTCGCAAATATATTTGCTTTTTTGGGGCAGTGGGGGATTGTGATCCATCTTCTTTGATTAAAAACGAAAATACACTAAAAGTGAAATTTTTGGCGACGGCTTTAGCAAATGACCAAAACGAACGAGAACCGTTTGGACATTCAACAAGTTTTGAACCAATTCCATAATTATGTGGTCCCTTGGCAGCTTCAATTGCTACACTACACTCATTTCTTGTGTAAACATACTCAGATCTCGTCTCAAAAAGTATAAAAATCACTTAGACCAGACAAAAAACATGTTGAAAGTTTTGGACCGGTTTATTTCGAGATTCCCTACGAGGCAATAATTGCGAACGTCGAAGCTGGAATTCGAAATTTGCCGAACGACATTGCGGAGGAAAACCGCATCGAAACATCAAGGATTTTGATGCGAGCGAAACCACCCGAAGCCAACAGAACTAAAGCAGAAAGAATTGCGCTGAGAAATCTCAATAATGATAAGAATATCTTGGTATTACCAGCAGACAAAGGAAACTCCACTGTCGTGTTGAACACGAGGGATGATAAAGAGAAAATTTCCAACCTTTTGGATCCAGAAACATACAAAAGAATAAATAAAGACCCGACAGCCGCAATCATGAGGAAAACGAATAATCTAGTCCGCTCGTCAAACCTAGATGACAATACAAAGAAGATATTACAAAAATCCGAGGCCCTTCCTTCTCGGCTATATGGCTTACCTAACATTCACAAAGAAAATGTACCACTAAGACCAATCGTGAATGCAATAGGTTCAGCAACATATGAACTATCCAAATATTTAACTACACTGCTGCAACCGCTCATAGGAAACATAGACTCATATATCAAGGATTCAGGACACTTTATTGAAAGAATAAGAGACATGAGACTAGGTCCAAATGATATACTAGTGAGTTTTGATGTGGTATCCTTATACACAATAGTCCCTGTCAAAGAAACAATGAAGTTGATTGGAGATGTTTTCCCCGCAGATATTACCGCCCTGTTTGCTCACTGCTTGTCATCAACTTATTTCCAGTGGGACAATGTCTTCTATGAACAAACCGACGGTACTGCAATGGGCAGCCCATTGAGCCCCGTGGTGGCAAACTTTTTCATGGAGAAATTTGAACAGCGGGCCTTAGAGCAAGCGACTTTGAAACCATACTGCTGGCTGCGGTATGCTGATGATACGTTCGTGGTGTGGCAGCATGGGGAAGAACAATAAAAGGTATTCCGTGAGAACTCTCTGAACACCAAAATCCAATTCACAATGGAACAAGAAATAGCTTTCCTGGATGTGCTGGTAAACAGATGGGAAAATGGGACACTGGGACACAAGGTATATAGAAAACCAAAACATACATAGAGGTACCTGAATGAAAACTCCAACCACCAACCACGCCAGGAGAGAGGGTTCGTCGCATTTGAGAACCACATAACCCCCCGAGGAACTGGACCAACTGAAACAAGCATTAAAAGGGAACGGGTATAGTGAAACCGATGTCGAATGGGCAATAAGGCCTAAGAGAAATAATGCCCAGGAAACTATGAATATGCCTGCCATTGGAAAAGCCTTTAGGCCATATATAAGAGGTGTAACAGATCGGATAGGACGAACGTCGAAGAAACATAATATAGACACAATACTCAGGCCAACACGAACCATAAGAGAGAGTTTGAGGTCAGCCAAATATCCAAAGGAGCCGTGGATAACTCCAGGTGTATACCGGATTCCGTGTAGCTGTGGATCGGTCTACATTGGAACCACCAAAAGGAGTATCAAGACACGGCTCTCTGAATATAAGAGAAATTGTCGCCTGGGCAAGACAGATAAATCAGCAGTAGCAGAACACGCACTTGGAGAAGGCAATCACGTCATTGCATTTGACGAGACCCAAGTCCTGGACAAAATGCAGAGCTACTATCCCAGATTGTATAGAGAGGCAATTGAGATACATAAACACAAAGACAATTTCAACAGAAAGGAAGAAGGCATAAACATCAATAAGGTCTGGTTACCCGCACTCAGGAAAACACAAATCAAGCCAACTAATAAAAATCAAGTCAAGCCTATCTCTAACAGAATATCAGTGGACGTCGGTCACGAGAGCATAGAAAAAGCGAACAACTTGATGACGTAGTATATGCAGTGAGAACGAGAACATTGCGTCCGTTACCTCACAGACTTTGAAAATGACTACCACAGATGTGGGCGAAACGTCAGGAATAAAAACCTGTGGACCACGGCAAATAAACCCGGATAACTCTCCAGTACCATTCCCTATTATGTTGGAAATTCCTGTGGACAATGCACCCAATATTCCCACCCAATTAACGATCCTATTGGGATTTCAAATGAGATTGCAGATCGACATTCCAACTAAAAATCACCACTTTGACAACTATTGCCACTTAAGGTTAGGACTTTGACGTTGTTTGAAAATCCCAAACCGTAAAATTTTGTAATCGTCTATTGGTCTATTCAGTGTTTCTTCACTTTTTATATAAACGTTAACCATGAATTGTGCTTGATAAACATCAATAGTGATTTCGACACAGCACACCTAAAAATCAGCACGGACACTCTGGGATGCCGCCTTTGATCTCAAAAAGACGCCATCTTGAAAAGCGGATAAGGGCCAGACTTGCAACATGGTACCTATAACAGAGGCGTACTAGAATTTTATCTTGTCATAATTCATGAAATTGAACTTGTTTTCGTATGACTTCAACTAATAAAATACGGTTCGTCATTTGATTGTTGCTATTTTGTTCACCATAATGAATAATATATTGATACGATACTATTTGTAATTCTTTCAAATAATATAAGAAGGAATAGCTAAGTACCTATTCAGAATTAAATTTGACTGGCACAAAATGTGAGCATCACTTTACGGAATAGTAATTTACGTAACAAGTCCGAACAAAACTGTTTTCGGTCGTGTTGCGTACACTATTTTTTCGGCAACCGTACCCACTTCCCGGGCGCTTTTTCTTTGAGAATGTAGCATTTTTCCGGCCTAGTCTTTAACTTGCTGCTTCTACAGTTCACTACAGCACAAACATGACCTACTGTTTATCCATTGTAATATTAATAAAACACTCACGAAATAAAGCAAAACACAATTTGATAACAAAATAAAACTTGATCAAACAGCGTGGAACTCCACAACAAATACAAATTGCAGCTTTCGTTTCACAGTTGCGTTGCTCCAGGGCTTTTAATTTCAGCTTTACCATTGGCTGGAAAATGACTAGTGGCAAATTCCACCAATAGTGAAGATCGAGAGTTCTAAAGCAGGAAACTGTCTAATCGAAAGCAGCAATAAAGGAATGGCAATATGACAGGTCCACTGCTTTTCAACATGGCTGACATAGCGACGCGAAGTATATGCGCGTACTTTTCCCGCCCAAGGGAGTGTCCGTGCTGATTATTATATATGCTGTGATTTCGATCATATTCCAAAATTTCAAAATAATATCATAGCGCCATTTTTTTCTAAGGCTTCAACTAATGAGCGCCATTTTGAAAATACTTTGCTATTGTTCGAAACTTTTCACCAGGGGGCGTATCGCTTATTTTGAAATCCCAATTAGCGATGAAGAAAACTTTACCTCCGACTATGAATAGGAAAAAGTGAATTGTGAAGAATATTTTGATGAAATGATAAAAGTGGTTAATGAAAATGAAAAACTGAATTGGGTACAAAATTATTGAATGAGTTCGAAAAATATAGTAAAAAGTCCGATCAAATACAATTTTTTTAGTCTGCATTATGGCTGTTATTCCCGAATGCCAACTGACCGTCGGTTATCGTGTAAAAATAATCCAAGATGGCAAATATATAAGAAAATCTACAAATTTCAATATTTAGGTTTTCTGAGTATATTACTCAAAATGTTTATTCAAATATTCATATAATCATATTATTTTTATGTGAGTCGGTGAGATAATTCATGAAATATGTGAATAAATATTATCACTGGTAAGTAAAAATTTTGAAGTTCACTATTAGGTTTTATCAATCTTATACTCACTGTTTCAGGAAAATTTATTTTGAAATTTCTTTTTAACGAATATCCCAGGTTCCTAGGAAACCCCTCAGAAACTCATTTAGGAGCTTGTGCGATCAAGACATACCAGAGACCTTCAGTTCATGATGTGGAATCCGAACCACTTCGACTCGTGACTGTACGGCAAATACCCGAATTCGAAAAATTCTGCTACTTAAGGGATTTGAACCTGGATCGTAATTCTTGTTGGGAAATTGCCCCATTTCAAATAACCAACCAAACTGGGAACATACAGTGTGTCATAAACGCTGCAAAAGAGTCATGTTCTCTAATTCAAATCGAATATTTTGTGAATTATATCCCTATGGATACAGAGATTTGGAATTCTTGAATTTCCACCCTCTATAAATCTACATCAATGTAATGAAGTATATACACGTACAAGTAACGTAACAAGTAACCGATATTCCTTCAGACAAAGAAACAATAAAGATTCAGTTCGTTGATATACTAATATGTGATACCAATTACTGAGTGAACAATTTTATGATGCTGATCAGGTTAGACAGTTGTATATAAGTTTTAGAATGGTTTTATCCGAGTGTGTATTTTGTTGAAACGGATCGGGAATTGTTAAGGCTATCGAATTCCGTCCATGTAACAGCTCTTTTCGGATATTTTTTCCAATGTAAGTTATTTTTTTATTTGCATTATTACGAGTTGTAGTTAATGTAACTGTTTTTTCAAACGACTTCTTTAGTACCCTGTTTTTCTCAGATCTTTTTTGCAAACATCATGAATATACCAATCAGAAATAAGTTGGGTTGCCAAACTCTTTACAATACTGTTTCGTGAACTTTTTATGAAAAATCTTGTGGTATGGGTGTGACAGCTCTTTTTCGGATATTTTTCCAATGTGAGTTATTTTTATCTGCATTGTTGTGAGTTCTAGTAAAAGTGAATGTTTTTTTGAGATCCAAATATTCAGTATCCTATTTTTCTTACGACTTTCTGCAAAAATCAGGAATGAACCAATAACTTCATTTTATTCGAGTACAGGGCGTTTTTTTGTGAAATTTGACGAAAACTGGAAAATGTATTGTACAGGAATAATTGTTTTCCAAATTTATTTCAATACTGTTGAACTTTTTTACTGAAACTATGAAATATTTTTTTAACCACCACAAATAAATTGGTTTCCAAACCTCTTCTAATACTGTTACATGAACTTTTCACGAAAACTGAGGAATCTCATCGTATCAACCAGAAATAAATTGGTTATAATAGGATGTAGATATAAATGAACTTAATTATGCCCTAACAACAATCTCATACAAATGAAAATTAGATAATGCACACATACACTGTGCTTGCGAATGATAAAAGCATTTTGCCTCTCCATTTTGTAAATATGACCCCTCTTCTAACTCATCTACAGGCTTGGGAGTGAATTGTTTTTTCACGAAAACTATAAATATTGGTTTTCAAACTTTTAAATATATACAGGATGTATCACAATCGTTTTGGGATATTTCAAAAGTTGCTTCTAGCGAGTTTTATCAATTTGGGGTACCAAAAATGGTATAATAACAATCATAAGTCAAATTTTTCTCATTTCAAAAAAATGTATGCATTTACACATACACTTTTTCGCATTTAAAAAATACCTCAAGCTATAGTAGGAAAAAAGGTTGTAACAACTAAGGTAGTTTCTCTAGGAAATATTCATCCGATAGGAACATCTTCTCCTCCAAATGTTCCCATTGTACCTTCGGCTAAATTTGTGGCTCCTTATAAATGGAATATCCATTTCACTGGTCTGAGTCAACATGAATCAGTTCAATCATTTTTAGAAAAAGTTGAATTATTGAGTACAGCAAGGGGAGTCTCAAAAAATGATCTTTTCTTGTCAGCCTGTGATTTATTTCAAGGTCCTGCTTTGATATGGTTCAATAATAATAGAAGTAAAGTTAATAACTGGGATGAACTCGTCAAAAAGTTGAAGAATGATTTTTTGCCCTATGCTTACGAAGAGGACTTGAAACGTGAAATTGATCAAAGAACACAGGGAAACAATGAAAGGGTTACTCTGTATATTTCTTCAATGGAAGGTTTATTTAACAGGCTACAAGAAAAACCTGATGAGAAGATCATGGTTCAGAAAATTCGTAGGAACTTGTTGCCATTTTATGTTTCCTCCTTAGCTTTGAATGATATTAATACCTTAGATGAACTGTCTGATTTGTGTAAGAAATTAGAAGAGTCACGAATTTGGTCCGAACGTTACAAACCTCCCCCAACGTATGATCGCTCTCTTTTAGAACCAGATTTGAGTTGTCCAGCATCTTTGACAAGCAAAAATCCCTCTTATAGAAACAATTCTTCCAATTTTCTCAATTCCCCTCGTCAAAATGTCTCTGCCATTTCTAGTATTCGATGTTTTAACTGCCGAAGGCCAGGGCACAGTTATACAGAGTGTCGAAGCCCAAGAAAGATTTTCTGTTTTGGTTGTGGGAAAGCTAATGTCACTAAGTTCAGATGTGAGAAATGTAATCCATCTCTTTCAAAAAACGAGTCAAATGGCTCTGCAGGTCTGGATGCGGTAGCCAGTTCTTCAAGACCAGACACAAGCGTCCCACTAACCAAAAACAAGAAACCTTCCAACAAAACCGCCCAAAAACAGTAAAAACTTCCGAAGGGGAATGGGAAACGTGGTTACTGCAGGTTAAAAATTTCTATAGAAAGTCCTCTCTTAGTCCAGTTTTCATCAAGAAAGCAAACGATAACCGTCCTTATCTGAATATTAATATCTTTGATGAGAAAATATCTGCTTTAATAGATACTGGAAGTAATGGTACCATTTTGGGTTCATCTGGTTTCAGTTTATTAAGGAAATATAATTTACCTATCAAATATGATAATGTTTTGAGTATTACTACTGCTGATGGAAGACCGCAGGATTCCTTGGGCTATGTATTTATTCCTATTACTGTTAATAATGTGTGTAAAGAAATGAAAGTCCTGATCATACCTTCAGTAAAACATCAGTTGATTTTAGGCATGGATTTTTTGAAACTTTTTAAGCTTTTTGTCAATTTTGTGGATTTAACTTATGACACCGCTGTATCTAGTATTTGCACAGTAAACAACATTCAGTCTGTTTCTGATTTGTCCATCTCTCAAAAGGATGAATTACAAAAAGTTATCAATCTTTTTCATGATATTGCACCAGAAAATAGATTAGGTAGAACTCATTTATTGACTCACTCAATTGTTACAACTGAAACAAAGCCTATCTGTCAAAGACAATATCCACTAAGTCCAAGTATGCAATCTCATCTGAACAAAGAAATTGATAAAATGTTAGATCAAGATCTAATTCAACCATCAAACTCTCCTTGGTGTAGTCCACTCTGGTTAGTGGAGAAACGTTCAGGTGAATACAGGGTCTGTTTTGATGGAAGAAAACTGAATGAAGTCACTGTAAATGATTCTTATCCTATGCCTTTGATTGACTCTATTTTAAACAAACTCCGTGATTCAAAATTTCTGACTTCAATCGATCTTCGTCAGGCATTTTTCCAAATTCCATTGGAACCAGCTTCAAGACCAAAGACAGCATTCGCAGTCTACGGGCGTGGTTTATTTGAGTTTAAAGTTATGCCGTTTGGTTTATCAAATAGTCCAAAAACAATGGCTCGTTTGATGGATCGAGTAATTGGACCATCTTTGGAGCCCTATTGCTTTGTTTATCTTGATGATATTATCGTCACCAGTCCTGACTTTGAGACTCATATGCGAGTCTTGAAAGAGGTTTACCGTAGACTGAAGGAAGCTAATCTAACTATAAACTTAGAAAAATGCGAATTTTGTCGTCACTCTTTAGTATTTTTGGGTTTTGTGGTAGACAAGGAAGGTTTGAGAACTGATCCTGAAAAGGTTTCAGCTATCATGAACTATCCTGCTCCTAAAACCACTACAGAAGTTAGACGCTTACTTGGTCTAGTTGGATGGTACCGTAGGTTCATAAAAGATTTTTCAGCTGTTGCTACTCCTATCTCAGATCTTTTGTGTGGCAGGAAAAAAGGTCAAAGTATCGTTTGGACTGAACAAGCCGAAGAGGCCTTTAATCAAATAAAGATCCGTTTGACCACTGCACCGGTTCTAGCGAGTCCAGACTTTTCTAAGCCTTTTGTTCTGCAATGTGATGCCTCTGACACTGGAGTTGGCTGTATATTATATCAGGAGTGTGATGGAATTGAACATCCAGTCGCTTATGCCAGCAAAGCATTAAATAAAGCACAAAGAAAATACACTACTACCGAAAAGGAGCTCTTAGCTGTCATTTTTGGCATTGAGAAATTTCGCAGTTTCATCGAAGGTACAAGATTTGTGGTAGAATCTGACCACGCTTCACTTGTTTGGATTAATAGTATGTCAAATCCTTCTGGTCGTCTGGCCAGATGGGCTGTGAAATTGTCTCAATTTGATTTCAAAATTATTCACCGTAAAGGCTCTCAAAATGTAGTAGCTGATGCTTTGTCACGTTCCATCAATGAAAGTGCTGTATTGGATATATCTTCCCTGAAACCTGACAAATGGTATAAATACATGTTATCTGAAGTCGAGAAAAATCCTGAATCTTACCCTACGTTCTGTGTAGAAAATGGAGTCCTTTTTAAACATATTTTACCTAAGCATAATATCATTAGTAATACCTCCGATTGGAAAATTGTTGTACCTACGGAAAATAGATCAGAAATTTTGAAATTTTATCATGATGACGAAACAGCTGGTCATTTTGGGATACTCAAAACATTGTCTCGTATCTTAGAGTTATATTATTGGCCCAATATCAGAAAAGATGTTTATCGTTATGTTCGTCGCTGCAATGTTTGTGCAGCCAGTAAAAGTGCTAACCTACCTAGAGCTGGTCTAATGGGTTCATACAAGAACATCAATTTTCCTTTCCAACTTATCTCTGCAGACTTATTAGGTCCCTATCCTAGGTCAAAGAATCAGAATCAGTATGTCTTAGTTATTGTGGATTGGTTCACTAAATTCGTTCTAGTACATCCTATGGCAAAAGCTACTTCCAAAGGTATTATCAAATTTATTGAGAATAATGTCTTTCTTATCTGGGGTGTTCCCCAAATATTTGCCTGTGACAATGGAAGTCAGTTACAGAAGATTTGGTATAATGCTAGATATCATCCTCAGGTTAATCATACTGAAAGAGTGAACAGAGTTATCGTTACAGCTATTCGATCATACATTCATGAAAATCATAAAGTTTGGGATCAGTCTATTTTCAAGGTGGCTCAAGCTATAAGATTAGCTAAACATGAGAGTCATGGTTATTCCCCAGCATTCTTAAATCTTGCAAGGAATGTTCCTCTTACTGGAGATTATTATGGAAAAATATCGGAAAATGCAAATAACATCATAGCTATCGGTGAAAAAAATCAACGTTTGACTGACATTCAGGAACTTCCAAAACTTTATGAAGATGTTCGAAAAAAGTTACATCAAGCTTATCTCCGGAATGTAAAACAGTATAATCTAAGAAAGAGAACTTTGAAGTTTCATGTAGGGGACAAACTTTGGAAGAAAAACTATACTCAGTCCAGTGCTCCTAACGATTACTCTGCAAAGCTCGCTCCGAAGTATATTCCGTGTATGGTTAGCAAGGTTATCTCTAATCTTGTCTATCAGTTGAAGGACATGGATGGTAATGATCTTGGCCGCTGGCATGTCAAAGATCTGAAAGAGAACTTTTCCACGCTTAACGACTCTGATTCTGAGACTGATGTACCTGACCTAAAGTGACTTCCTCTAATTTTTTTGCTTACTATCTTCTCTTATCTTAATTTTCGAATTTTCATCATCTTGAACATTATCTTCGATATCTTATTTATCTCCCTTCCAAAACCTAGAACCATGAATACTATACCAATAAATCAGCTTACACCTGGAATATTTATCTCGCCACTTATGTATATGTTCCATTCAGTTTGGCAGTGAATTTTTGGGAAGGTAGGAGTTGTGAATGCATTATGGTACTATTTATATTTTCGCGTTTCTCCCCCTGCCTTTCTGTTATCCATTCTGAGGTTGCATAGGAAGTAAGATGGCCGAGGATATTAATTCATTTTTCTTTATTCTCTCATATAACTCATTATCTATATCTCTCTACAGATGTTGCCTTTGCCTCTGTAGAATTATCTAGTAGTTGAAAATAGTTTCAACTACAGTTGAAGTTGTCTCTTCAACTTTCCCTTATCTTGTGATGTAGCATGGCCTGCTACAAACTATCTGCCTTTAGAAGGCGTATATCTTACCTTATTACCTGTGTTAGGAAATAATTGTCCTAACAATTTATAGTTATAGATTTCAAATGAGTTATATATTACTTTTTAACTTCCCTCCTATATCAACAGATTCTTCTCTATTTTTTTTTTCTCTTCACTATGGCTCTGTGGACAGGGGCCTGAGAATTCTGCCACCATAGCATACACCAGATGGTAGGTAAGAGTCCTACGACTGGCCACTTTTGATATTACATAACATCTAGTAATTTATTTGCCATTGAAGATTGCCTCAGAATATTCAAGTGATGTTAGTCATGCAGTAGCTATCTCATACTTTATCTTTTTCTTGGATCTGATATTCCATATCTTTGTGCCTAGGTGGCATGTTTTGACCAGTGGTGGTCGTATCTAGGAATTTTCAGTTCCGCTACCTGTGAGATAGTTGTGCTCGTACTTTCATTCTGAGTGTGCTTTGGTATAATCAATGGTGATCATTTGGCATTTTAAAGTCGAACCATGCCTTTTTACTGAGAGAGACAAACGACTGACTGTGTTTTATACGTTTCATCCGTTACCATTTTCACAGATATGTATCTAGTATCTATCTCCCTATGGAACCTGTTACATTTTTCTGATAGTCAACAGTTGTAGACAGTAGAAAAGTGACAAACCATTCAGTTGTGCATTTTGTGATTGGAGTGATGTTTTTGAACTTTATATCTTTCGATATCTCCTTAAGGAAAATCTGTTGTTCAAGAATCAGACCTCCATTTTCATTGAATCTAGCATTACAGTTACGGTTGTCATTTTGTCTGCTCTGTGTTCGATGACTTTTTTCGAAATCGTGGAGCATTTATCTTATATCTTGATGAATTGATTTCTGTAGATGGTTGAAAATAACTGTTTTTCTCAAGCAAACCAGTCAAGTTGAGTCCTCTTGATATTTTTATTATATCTGAACATTTCTTATCTTTATCTTTCTTGCATCTTTATCTCTTCCTTATCTTTCATCTCTATCTTTACTTCCTATCTTCTCTCTCTAGGGTATTTTTGGGGTTAATTGTTTTGTTGATTATGGGATGGCAGCTCCCTTGATGCTGGACGATCTTGTGGTGGGTTCGGCTTGGCGAGTCGTTTTGGCTGTTGAGGTTCCATGCTAATTCATCTGGGGTATCGATGTGGTCATAACGCAAACCTTCCACGCTGTTGGGAGTTTGGTTTTGCCAACGTAGTCACCATATTCGATGTCTTAGTAGTCTTGGTTGGAATTTTGATAGCGGGATCGATTCGATGGGTTGGGTCCACTCCACAAGGATCAGGTGTGAGTGAGTTGGATAGCAAACTTGGAGGTGGTTTCTATCTGGGTTTTCAACCTCCCATTCATTTGTATTGAATGTTGTGTCTGCTAAGGTACCAAGACTTGAGGCGGTTTGGTGTCATGCATTTCAATGCCTTCCCCATTTTTTTTTTGTCTGTAGGAGACCTGGTGTGATGGGCGCGAGCATAGTTCAGTCCGGCAGCTTGACTTGTCGAGCAGAGTCCTTGGAAGGGTGAACTTGGGGGGTGTCGTGTGCGCTAGCGTGGAGGTCTAGGCCGGTCAACGTGTGAAGCTCGCCTAAGAGCGGTCGTGCGGCACTACTGGGGGATCCTGAGCTCCTTGGATTCGTCGAGACTGAGGACTTGTTCGCGGTATCAAACTCAGGAGGATCTCTGAATTTTTGTGTAGGGGTTTTGTGGTTTAGCCACTTTCAGCCTGGTAGAGCTATATCTCACCCCAATTGAAGTGGACAATTGGCTATCTCTGTCTTCTGCTAATATTTATCTTAACTTCATTTCCTTTTTTGTTTCCACACGTGGATTCTGGTGGGGTTTCTGTTACTGCTGTGATGGTTGGTGTGGTGCTTTAACATTGAACTCAGGGACGAGTGGTATCAGATGTTTCGATGGCGCAGCATTCTCATCTAGCAGCGAAAAGATCATCTGATCTGAGTTCGGTGTTGAATGATCACTCTTAGCTTTCGCTTCAGGGACAGGAGGCCAGCAACAATCCACAGATACCAGTTTAACCGAGCGTTGACTGTTTTACCTATGAATCTGTATCTCTCATATCCATTGAAGTATTTTATCTTTTTATGATATCTGATATCTCTGAATGTTTCGGAACCTTGTCATCTGGTGGAAACTAGTGGAAAAACTCAAAAACCTCAGGTTTTTGACTTTTTCTTACCGGGAAGAGGTGGAGTGTAACGAAAATAAAATTTCCGTTACATTTTCTATTCAAAACACCTCTTCAAGCGCTGCAAATCACCTTTTCCATCGTGGTGGTAGACGCACTCAACACATCCGAGTTGTTCTGTCAACCCTTCAAGATACGAATCACGCGTGCGCTAAAAAAGGCATATTTGTGCAATCGGAGGTGATTCTGCCCTTCTTGATTATTGATTGATTATCAGTGATCGATAGCGCGTATCTTATCTGATTTTCAGGTGACGTGATAGTGTGACTTCGAAACAGGTGATAGTTATTTTGAATAATTTGAATCATCTTCAAATATTTTATCATCTTACCTATTCAATAATTTTTCAATGAATTACTATCTCCCAGGTATCGTTATATTTTTGATTGAACCGTAAAGAGTGGTGTTTTTCGAGAAACAGTGCCTGGAACATCGAAGGGTTTTCCGAACTTTGAATATCATTGCAATCCACGAGCTTTTGACAACCTTTATTATTAATCAGTATTATTTCGACTTACTGAACCCAATATTTCCGGAATTGAGATAAAATATTTCATTTTTATGTGGAAAAGTGAGGTTATTTTCAACCGAATCGAAATATATTTACTTGAGGGAGAACGAGTACTTTCGTTTAAACGTTTTTCAGTGAAACCACGGATTTCTGACTTATTTTTCCGTTGCCGGCAAGTACCAATATTATCAGGAGACCAGAAGTTAATCAGGGTCAATTCATCTCAGTTACAGAAGAATACTGCTCATATTCCTTTTGAAGAACAAAACCCTGTGGAGCAAGGACCTCTGACGTTTGGTAAGTAGTTTGCTATCATTTAATTCAATTCAAATTTAACTATCACTACTTACCAAACTGTCACAGATTCTTTTGAATCTTAGTTTCAGTCACTGTCTTGATTGTTGATTTTATATACCTTGGGTAACATAGAGAGACCAGTCCTTTCAGTCACGGTTTATAATTTGTACCATTCAACTCACTAACTTCTTTGTGAAGTTTGGGCTTGGCCAAATTTGAAGAGTTGAAGGGTTACTTAGTGATACTGGGCTGACAGGTAACGGTTTTCATCATTTTGAATACTCATTGAACAATTATTTATTTTTTTTGTATACCTACTGACCTGTTTCGAAGTTTTGCGTTACATGAGAATCCAGCGTTATTGATTTGCTTGTTTCTATCGAATTCTCATATCTACCTATTTCTATCAATTTAATCAATTTATCTAGTTCAATTTCTATTGATTAAACTGAGTATTTTTCTCAATATTTCTTTAACTGATATTGTCATTTTTTTGTATTAAATTCTCTTTCCTGGAGATATTCAGATTTCATTTTTTTTTCATGAGAGAACTTTCACTTATTCAAGTGAATTTACTAATTTCCTGAGACTGTAAATTTGGATCCAAATAGTCTATACTTTAGAAATAATTATTGAAACATTTTTTTCAATCCAACAAGTTGTAGTCTCAGTGACACTCACATATTTTTATTACTTTGGTCTAATATCTTGTCCCCCATCTTACATGTTAAACCACCGACCGTTGAAGAGGACCAACACCAACCACCTACTAGCTTCCTACCATTGAAGTGAGTGGACTCCTGAACTGTCATCGAAGCAGACAATAGCCGAATACCTGCTGCCAAGGATTAACCAGGTTAGCCAACAACTAGTGGCAGAAAGGGGTAGCCGCTTTGAGCCTACCAGAACCTTCGATACCTGTTGCCAGCCAACAACTAGATGCAAAAGAGGTAGTTGTTTCAAGTAGAGTCCACTTCACCAGTCAAGGAGGAGCGTAAGTGGCCATTCCATTACAAGACAACAGAACAACAGAACGGTCAGAAGGATAGACCATTGTGTGATTTATAAATTCTCATTAACTAACTTGCTAGCTTAATATTACTCAAAACTTAATATTACTGAACAATTTGAATTGTAAAAATTCACTTAAATAAATAGGAAGTTTGTTAAAATTGAATTGATTTTTCCTTCAGCAGCACATACTTCTCTTTCAGGAAGTTTGGCGTCCTAGGTTTGTTTTGAAAAGGGATCATAGTGTAAAATTCTCTGGAGGTCACACTTGCTTTTAGTAGAAATTAATTTGCATCTGCTAAGGGTGAGTGTCCCTTACCCACACCCGAGCTAGTTGTGGTTTTAACCCTCAACTCTGGTCAACCTTGTCCAGGGCGTCTTGTATTCGATCGGACTTTTTTCTATATTTTTCGAACTTTTTCCATAATTCTATACGCAATTCATTTTTTTTTTATTTGACACTTTTTCATTTTCAGTAACCACGTTTATCATTTCATCAAATTTTTTTTTACAATTCACTTCCCGTTCACAGTGGAAGGTGAAATTTTCTCAATCGCTAATAGGATCATCAATTGGGGTGGGTATATTGGGTGTAGTCAGTATCGCTGACGGGATCAAGATTGTTCACAAAATTCATTGGTTTCACTTCACTAAAAGATCCACTGATGATTTGAAATGCACTTTCACTGTTAATCGTTTTGATTAAACTCTACCGGATTCACATCTTTCAAGTCATTACCAGTATCGCTGATGAGATCATTAATTGGGGTAGAACTACTCGGCTGAGTTCACAAAATTCATCGGCTCCACTTTACTGAAAGAACCATCGATGATTTGGATTGAACTTTCACTGTTTAACGTTTGATTAAACTCTACCGAATTTTATCGGAACTTTTTCAATAATTTCGAGAAAATAACCTCTCACTAAATGTCTGAAAAAGGGGCAAAAATCATCCATCACCAGGAATTTGAAATGTTTCGAAACTTGCAAAAACTTACTCATAAACCTATTCGGAATACCAGTAGGCTGCCATATCACTACCAGACTCCAGATTATCAGTATCGAACACTTCGTTAAACCTGGACAACCAATATTATTTCCAAAAATTTACGAGAACAGAGGCGAACCACCCAAAGAAGACCTCATGATCAATTTGGAAGAAATCGAACTTGACCCAACTTGTCCTTTAGCAACGTCACACAAATCCATAGCGTATGGACAATCATTTTCTATGGATCTGCAATCGTATTGATTGAGTTCGTTGTATATAGGAAAACCCAGTCAAAAAAATTTTCATCGAAGATGGAAAACGAACAGCCACCATCGGACCTTGTAGAAGTTCAAATCCCTCGCTAACTCTCCAGATTTGCATCTTCAGGGGAAGAAAATATCCCACCGAGTTCGACGCCTCTCCCAAGAAAATGCTGATTCTGCTGCCGCAGCGTATCGTTTTTCGAACAAGATGTTAACATAATTATTTCTGTTCGAGTTAGTTGTAGTTCAGGTCTCGAACAATTCACATACATTTTTATGTATTTTCAAGTCTCGTTATCAATTTTTTTTAAAGGACTTGAGCTCTCCGAGAACTTATTCGGTGTGTACTATCACAGTTTAAAATAGTTAGTTGGAATGCAAAGTTGGCTCGGATGCCCTGATTCAACCCACATACTATCTGGGCCGAGGATACAATAATGAAGGAGCTGTATATATTATTACGCATCTACTTATACGGCGGTGAATACAAACATTTCAATGCAAAAACCTTAGTGAAAATGTATTGTTTTTGGAATTCGTTATTGACCCTTGAAAATGATGTGTATAAGAGGAACGAAAGAGTGTCTAACCTGGAGTTGGGGTAACAATATCGAAAGCACACTCATAAAGCTCTATAGGATGTATAGCGAAATGTTTCCTCTCTCTGAACACTCGTTCAATGCAGTAACGCCTCAATCGATTAATACCATTCCAGGCGAGATGTCTTGCAAACGGCACCCTGAAAATAGAAAAAAGACATATTTAATGAAACAATTATAGAATACTGAGAAACCCAAATTCAACGGACCATTAGACGTTTCTAGGGAAAAACAATGTATCAGTCTGAAAAGTTTGTATCTGACGTATCTGATATCAGTGTATTTTTTCCCAAAACCAGATTTTGATGTTGCATATACAATACGAGGAAAAATGAAATTCACTTTGTGGTGTTTTATTTGAAATATGTGACTTAGATGTAGGACCCCAAAGAAATGAAGAGAAGATGGACGAATCGCCCTATAAGTAATTTTTTCAATTTCTGTACAAGCTACAGAAGCTCAATATTTTGTCACCTTTGAGTGGTGAATTTTACGTTTTCACCGTGGTGCACGTGTTAGATGTTATATTAAAATTTTCCCATGCAAAATAATATTGTATGATTATTTTATCGAAACGTGTGAAATTCAGTAAGCTGAACTTATTGAAAAATCCGTTGATTGATTGAAAAATTTGAACAAATATAGGGTGTGTGACATAAAAGTCGAAAGCACTACTAGACTGGTATGAATGAACAGACCCGTTTTGTATCTAACCGATTTCATATAATAGGCAAATCGTGAGTGTAAGCTGATAAAAGTAGATTCAGAACTATAATTGAGATGCCAATACCAAAAGATAGTAGAGGACTTCAAAGATTTTTAGGAATTGTAATGTTTCCAAATTTGTCCCTAATCTAAAAGGAAAGTAGCTGGAACTGATTTATATCAATTGAATGAAAAAACATTATTTGGTTTTGATATATTATTTTTCAAAATTCATTGAAATAGGGGAGATTGAAAATCTGATTAGTCGAACAACAAATAATTTACTAAAATAATTTTTTGCACAACATGGGACTCCAAAAATCTTTTGATCTAGCAGTGGTTCCAACTGTAGTTCTAGTAGTTCCAAAGAATTTTTGGATTCTCAAATCAAGTTTTTAATGGATATGTGCGCTATCTGACGGAATGCTAGAGAGTTGTATTCAAACATTTAAAAAAATTGTTGAAATAAGCAGAACACGATAATGAATATACTTACCTACTCTGTCTACTGGAATAATATTTATTCTCCTGCAAGCTTACTCTTCAACAGAAAAATTAACAGTTTGTTTCCTGATTTCGACATTCTTTCCGAAACAGTTGGAGATCCTAATATTGAACTGAATTTTGTGGAAAAACTCACAAAACAAAGATAAATAGATTTAAATCAAGTAGAGAATATAGAGAATGTAACATGGATAAAAAGTTATGGTCCAAAAAGCAGAAAAAAACTGGCATCCTGGTGTTATCATGAACAATTCATCTCAACCACGAATCTATGTGATGAAACTAAATGATGGAAGTGTAGTGGTGACAAATAGAAAATATATCATTAAAGACTCTAACAGAAAGACTTAAAAACCAAAAACAAAGGGTTCAATCACAAAACTATGTCCCTACCAATGCTCCCAAATACATTTTCTTAGGAAATTTAAGGATTATGAACCTGATGGTTGTACAGTTTAATTTATAACATTGTAAGATATGAAATGAATTGTAGGTAAAGATGTAACATAAGTGTACTATTAACAAATTTAAGATATTATACTGAAATGTGTGACACATGTGATTTAATAATAGCATTCATTCACTCCATAATATTTTTGGTAGTTCAAATTGAATTTGTTAGTTTATTGTAGATGTTTCTCCCTCATAAGAAAATTGATTTTTCCCAAAATCTGGTATGAGATGTACATAAAGATGTTGAGCCTGTCTAGTGGCGTGATGTGTGTAGTATTCATTTCATTAAACAGTATCGCAGTATTACATGTTCTCAACTGATGCATAAAATCGATGTTAAGGAAGATTATGCGTGTGTATGCGATGGCCGTTGCCCAAATAGATGTTAAATATTGTAGATCCGAAAGAATCAAACAAATATATCAATCTCAAATAATTAAATGAAATTTCCTTTCTCATTCTGAATGAAATTTCCGTTCTCATTCTGAATAAATAAATCTCCAAGTAATGATGAGATTTTCTTGCGTGATTTTTTAACGTGCTTTGTCCATGATAAATTTTGATTTATGTAAAGTTCAAAAAGTTTGGTAGTTTCAGGAAATTTTATCGAATCATTATTGAATTTGAGTAGGTCTAAGTGGTTACTGTTGGAATGTTTACTTGTTAAAATAATTTTTTTGAATCGATTTATAATAATTAGGACTCAATTTGTTATATTGTAACCAAGATGATATTTGTCCAAGTCTTGTTTCATAAATAATTGTAATGATTTAATGTCTTTTGAATTTTAAATTGAAATTGTATCATCTGCAAAAAGTTTGATGGATCCTAACAGATTCAGGTTTGAAGTTGAATTGATATAAGAAATAAAATTGGTCCTAACACAGAGCCCTGTGGAACTCCACAATTAATGCTTTTCAAAGAAATTTTTTCATCTCCTCTACCAACATACTGTTAGTTAGTATGCTATGATTTGAACCACAAAGAAACATTAAATTTCTACTACTTTTTTGATCCCAGTGAAGTACAACATTCTTGAATCTTCCTCATATGACTCCACCGTTACATCTGAATCTGCCAATTTTTCTTCCGAATCCAATATCTTTTGATTAGCAAAATTGAAATCGTCAAAGAACTTGTTTAAGTGATCCATAGCCAAATCAGTTTGAATGTTAGCAGTCCGTAGATGTTTTGTGTGACGTTCAACCAATCTGAGATGCCTTTCCACACGTTGCTCATCCTGTGTTTTGGTGGTCACGTTTTCATATTCACAGAAGGAACTCAATCAGGGCTATCCCTATCTTCCAATTTGGCTGGTTCCTCTGAATAGTTGGACAAAAAAAATCAATTCAACACCATATTTAACTATAGATTCAAACGTTTTGGATCACTAGTTGTTATATTTCGTGAATTATTATTATTCACCTACCTGATACAAAATGATTTATACATACTCGCGCATGTTTGAGGAATGAATCGCACAAATCGCCCGTTTTGAAGCACTCATCAAACATACCCGACATTTTTTTGATAAGGCGTCCAGCATTTCTCTAAAGTTTTGTAAGGCAATAGGGATTCTAAAATAACGACTTTGATCGCTTTCTCGTGACGCCACCTCAAAATGATCAATTGCAGGTTGTTTCACTCGAATTGATAAAAAGGCAACGCTGCACTTTTCAAAATATTTTCCGAACATAGATTACCTTTTTAAATGGCCAATGCACAAAGTTTAAAAGGAAAAGTCTAATTGTCCATTGCATTTGGGTTTACCCTATATTTATTCAGTACCTGAGATCGTGGGGTAAATTAACAATATCACCAACATGATTCATTAGCTTGACACAACAATCCAAGTTTTCGTGGAATGTATTTCTTGGCAGAAAGAGTGGGGTTATCAAATTTTGTCCACCATGCTGCTCAAATATCTATAAAATGAATAAATATCATTTATTTCGCAGCAGGATCCTATAAAATTAGGAATGCAAATAAATCAAGTTAAAAATCATTATATTAAAGATTCTAAACTTTCACGATAACCGATGAATTGTAGGTTTTTGGGCCTGACGTTTCGGTTGCATTTGCGGCAGATATCTTCAAAAGCGTTGCCGCAATGCTCGAAATATTCTTCCCTGCTGCGAGGCTTTGATTTAATGAGGTTCAGATGACGTATCGTTATTTGTCGGACCTAGTTATCGACTCTCTAATTGATTTTCCGAAACTGTTTCTCCTCTCATTGGGAGGATCCTTTTATTTTGAACAGCTGGCATCCATGTTCTGTGAATGCTTAGGCTCTCTTCTTTGCGGTTGAAGTCGTTCTTATGCATGTGAATTCCTATGGCCTCCCTATAGAGCCTGGGATGATAGCTCATAGTTGTGTCCAGCACTTGCGTTCCGTCGAAGTCAATATCATGACCTTTCAACAGAGCATGTTTGGCCACCGCCGATCTTTGTGCTTGGCCAAATCGGCAGATTCTTTTGTTCCCGGTTAACAGCGTGCTTATGATCCTTTTTGTGGTTCCGATATAGACAAAATCACAACTACGCGATATTCGGCACACTCCCGGAGTGGATAATGGAACTCGTGGGTCTTTTGCAGATCTGAGGCTTTCCTGAATTTAACTCGTATGCTTGAAAGTTGCTCTCGCCCCATATTTTTCCATAAGTCTTCCAATGCAGTCAGTCACACAGTTAATATAGGGAACGAAAGTCCATCCATTAACGGCTGGTTCGGGGCAATTCATTGAACATCCCTGTTTGTGTCGTAAGGCTCGGTGAATTTCGTCCTTGCGGTAGCCATTATCAATTTTCATTCAATGAATGGCCCCGAACCAGTCGTAAATGGACGGACTTTCCTCCCTTATATCAACGGTGTAACGGACCCGATCGAAAGACTTTTGGAGAAACATGGGGTGATAGCAACTTTCAAGTCTGCAAGAAAAATTCAGCCTCAGGGGTATGATTCTCAAACGGTGACATATCGTGTCGCATGCGAGATGTAGACATTGCCGAAGGAAAAACGCAATCCGCTTATTCTCAAATGTTGCATTCGACAATTCTCATTAGACAAAATGTAGAGTGCCTCGGAGCACTCTACTTTATTTGTCATTGTCACATAAATTGTCGTCCGATATTTGGGGTGTGATTACAATTTGTTTGGCGCGTTAAATTCGTTAGAATCAAAATACGAATGAAACGATATGATGGCAGAAGAGTTGGAATTGTATTTTGCAATTGAAAATTTGGCAATTAACGAAGAGTTAGTGAATCGTCACCGAGAAACACACGTGTATAAAGATGCTTTTAGAGTTATGTCTGACAAAAAATTTATTAAGACCTTTCGCTTAACAAAATCCTTGACAGGACAATTAATTATTATTTTAGAACCTCTTGTTCCCCACGGGCATACAGCTTCATTATTAATTCTTGAAGAGAAGGTATGTTTTAATCTTCTAAAGTGGTGTTTATAAAATGCTTGATTTTCTACCTTTCTCCATTGCTTCCAATCCTTTTCACTCCCTGGAATAGAATTGAGGATTTCAGCAATGTTTTCCCACCTATTCCTGGCATCTTCGAAAGTGAAAGATCCTGTGAATTTTCCATTGAGGAGACAAGCATTTTCTTTCTCTTTCATCATGTTTACCAACATGTTTTTCTGTTCTGGTGTACAATATTGCAGTTTTTTGTCTATTTTGTCATCCATTTCTTCAGAAATATGTCGAAACTCAAGAAAAATTACGTGAATATAACCAAAAAAGGGACAGGTTATGTCATTCACGATTTTAGATGAGTCCAACACACTACAAACAATATTAGTAGTTGCGATGTTGTCAGATAATACCGTTCTACAAATATTGTCTCATGCCCTTTATATGTCGATGACTGAAGGAGAATAGCGGGCTAGCTAGTCTTGTGACAATTTACAGTGACATTTTGCGCACACTACAATTTTTAGTAGACATTTGAGAATCAGGCTCCAGATCTGCGAAAGATCCAAGATCCAACATAAAAATCGGCGGTGGCCGAACACGCTCTGTTGGAGGGTCATTGACTTCGACATAACGTAAATACTGGATACCACTATGAGCTATTACCCACGGCTTCATACCAATTCATAAAGATGGGAACAACTTCAACCGCAAAGAAGAGAGCCTCAACATCCGTGGAACAAGGATGCCAGCGGTTCAAAATACACGGACACTCCCAATGAGAGAGGAGACGATTCCTAAAAATCAATTCGGGATAATTGACCGTCCGATTCTACGTCCGATAAATTCATCATCTGAGCCACATAGAGATTGATTGCGCTGAATATACTCGGAGCGGACTCAAATTTCAAAAATCGCAGTACACCAATAAATATTTTTAGGGGAACACATTGTAGTAAAACTCGAAAAACATTCGTATAATCATCCAGCCCATCCGTCAAACAATTACAACATACCGTAAGTAACAGATCATTTGAAAGATATTGTCAAACAGAGTAATTTTGAGAAAGTGTCGATCACCCAAATAGATCATTGATCCGCAATAAAAAAACAGTTTTTTCCAAATAGTTCAGTGAAGTTTTTTTGCATGAAAGTGGACTAAAAATCAGTTTATTGGATGAGCTGTAAGTATATATTTAGGATCACTTAACATAATGTAAGTATATATTTAGGATCACTTAACATAATAAATAGTGATTTTATTACCTTCACACATACTTTCCTCACGAACTCCTGCAACTGCAACTGCTTGATGTTTATGGCAGATATATCTGTATCGTACGTGATATCTTGAGTACTTTTAATAGGCTGATTGAGGCAAGCTTTTATAATAAACTGGTAATTTTTCGAACCAGGATGCTCCAAATTGGTTTTCACAACTTCATGAAAATAGAGCTCGTTACCCAACGGAGATGGCATGTACTTGGATTGTAACAGTTCTTCAGAAGTGGGACGTTTCGAGATATCGTGATTGAGCAGCCATCTGGACGGAAGAAGTTTATGATGATGTATGTGTTATCAGAACAAAATAGTCTGGTTTTGTTTAGTGAAAAGTTGCATGCAAAATCAAATCAGATAACAATTCAGCAAACGCTGTCTTTATTCATTTTCTAAGCCCGTAGATTCAAAAAATGCCGTTTCCTTAACCGAAATCACAATTGAAAAATTTTCAAAATGGCACCAAATTCAATGGTACAACTATATTCCTAGGGTTTTGGTGATATTTCCTCGATTCACGAGCCTAGTGGTATATTTTGGGGTGGGGTAACGGGAAACTGGGGATTGAAAACACACATTGAAACATTTGTTCAATTTCGCTAGTAGAAAATATTTGTCAAAATTTGACCAAGTTTTCCAAGAAACAACGATATTTCTATCTAATCATCTTTCGAACAATCTGTTCAGGCCAGTCTCAAATTACCTACACAGTAGGTTTCGGCTGGCACCTGTCAGACAACAACTACTCCCCTGGCTAATACCACGAAGGGCATTGAATTATATCCGACCGGTGCCAGTGCAGGTTTCTTCACAGAAGTAAATCCTGCATTTGCTTTCGTCGACACAAATGAAGTAATTGATTTTCAATTATAGGGACGAACACACTTGCAGACCGGTTTCGGGGTATTTGGCCACTCGTCAGTGCAAGGCAGTGCCATCATCAACATAAAGTCGATGACTTCCCATTATTAAAAATCAAAGTCCTTCAGAGTGTCAAGCCTCGACCAAAGCTGATGCGAACAACGAAGTTATTGCACCTGTCAGGTGCCAGCCGAAACCTACTGTGTAGGTAATTTGAGACTGGCCTGAACAGATTGTTCGAAAGATGATTTGATTTAACACCAGTCTTCAAGTATGCCCACTGACTATGCCAAATATTTCTATCTATCAGAATGTCATCGGGGCAGACAATAAATAGGTAAGTGAATTCAGAAAACATTTCGATGAATTTGTCCACTTTTCAAATTTCTTAAATAATTGAAAAATTGGTCATTTGGGAGTCTTCTGTCTCAGTTTTCATATGAACGATCGAGGTATCCACTGGAATACATTTTTTTGGTGTTGGAGTTTGTGTTCTCAAAAGACATTTTAAAGAAATATTGGGATATAATATACATATGATTGAAGCTTATTGAATGTTAATGTTTTTTCTGTTCGTTTAGCACCATTTCATATTTTATTCTCTCATAGGTAAATGTTCCATATTTCTACCTTTACAAAACAACATTTTAGTAACTTTGTAACAGCCCTTCAAATCTAACTGCAACCTCACGAAATAAGTCGACTTATATCCTAGCCACTCACGAATTCTTCTTCTCTGCCAAAAGGCAAGCTCTCAAAAAGATTTCGAGTCTAGAGCCATTGATACATCTGCATTGAAGCCGACGTGTTGGCTGCGTTGTATGGACGATGTCTTTGCTGTCTGGCCTCACCTTAACAATCTTCACACCGATATTAAATTCACCGTGGAAATGAAGATTAACAACTGTATCCCTTTCTTAGATGTCCAACAATTCATTCACTCACGCCGTCTACCGATAACCCACGCACACCAACAGATACCTCAATGCTAACTCCCACCATCATCCAGCCCATGTGAGCTCCGTACTGAACTCTCCTATCAACAGATCCATTGAACACAGATGACCACAATAGATCCAGTGAGCTGCAAAAGCTCAAATCTGCCCTTCTTCAGATCAATTATGTCTACACCCACATCCAGAGAACCTTTCAAAGCCAGCAAACCCGTTTCTTGCACCCCAAACCACTTAAAGATCTAACTGACCGCTCGAAAGCTTTGCTTATTTTCATTAAAGGAGTCACTGATGAATTATTTCGAATTCTGACAAAACACGACATCAGGACAGTTTTTATAGCAAACCATCAAATATTCTCCTTCCTGTGCTCACCCAAAGATGTTTCACCGAACGAATCACAAGGAATATATGGAATTCCTTGCCGTGCCTGCCCGAAAACATATATAGGACAGACGAACAGACGAGTATCAAACAGGTCATACGAACACGAACTTGCAGTGAGTCTCATGTGATAAATTCATTTTTTTTTGGTTTGAAAACAAAAAAAACATTTGAAAGAAAAAAGTATTTCCATAATTACTTTCTACTTATCTTGATTCGTGATTTTCATTGATACAATATTTTGAAAGTGGACATGATTCGATCTTTGAGTAAACTCCAAGAAGTTTCAATATATTATAGGTCACAATCTTCACAGGGTATATTGTAGACGGCGTTAGTTCTCTTCAACAGATCAGTTTCATCTTCTGATTTTGTACGTCAAGTCCCAATTGTTTTTGAATTTTTATAAGCAATACTATCAGTTCCATGGTTGTATTCCTCCAAAACATATTGATTAGTTGTGATAGATTAGATATATCAATAAAAAATATATGAGGCGTGATAATTTTTGTTAGTATTGTGGGATTCTGTATGATTGTCAAAGTGGGAGCCAAAACGTCGCCAGAATAAATAAATGAATAAATATACAGAGTGATTCACGGTGGATAGCACATTAGACGTTTTCGGTGAACCAGACAACGGATCATTTTGAAAATTTAATGGGTTGCATATTAGGACCTTCTCTACCCAACTGTGTTAGCAGAGTATTTGGTGCTTGAACTGAATGAATGAACTCTTGAGGAATGAAAACCAAATTGAGTATAGTTATAATTACATCAACTAACTTGATTAACAAAACATCAGTAACCATATGAACATGAGAATATATAGTATGTTACAAAACTATTTCTAACACCTCCACTTTTTGTAACATTAGTTCAATTCTCGCAATCCCATTTTCTTCACATTAACGTTGAGTTTCTCAGCAGGAAGGGCTTTGGTTAAACAATCTGCTACCATTTCTTGTGTCCGAATAGATACTATTTCGATGTCACCATTTTCTTGATGTTCCCGAACGAAATGATGTTTTACATCGATATGTTTTGTTCTTGGCCGATAGCCACCATTTTTACCCAAATCGACTGCTCCTTTGTTGTCACAATACAAAGGAATTTTCTTTGAAATCTCAGGGATGATTTCACGAAGAAGTTCTTTCAAGAAAACAGCTTCTTGGGTTGCCATACTCAATGCCATATATTCGGCTTCTGTTGTCGAGAGTGCTACAGTGGACTGCTTCTTAGATGACCAGCTTATTGCTCCTCCGCTCAAAGTGAATACATAGCCTGCAGTAGACTTGCGCTCATCAGCATCTCCAGCCCAGTCAGAGTCACAAAACCCTTGCAAACGTTCTCCTGACTTTTCAAATACTAGTTTGTAGTGGGAAGTTTTCTTCAAGTATCTGAAAATACGTTTCAGGGCTGTCCAATGAAGTTTTCCTGGATTTTGACTGTATCTGGCTAGTTTTCCAACAGCATATGATATGTCGGCCCTGGTGCACTGTGCTGCATACATCAAAGAGCCGACAGCTTCCTTGTAGGGAATATTAGCCATCTCAGCTTTCTCATTATCGTTTTTGGGTTCCATTTCTTTCGATAAAGATTGATTTGGATCCAAGGGAGTCTGCATTGGATGACATTCTGACATATTAAATTTTGACAGAATTTCTCTTATGTATTTTTCTTGATCCAAACTAATGGTACCTTTTTCCTTATTTCGTTCAATCCTCATGCCAAGACAAAAATGAGCTGCTCCCAAATCTTTCATCTTGAACCTGCTAGACAAGGCTTTTTTCAGAATGTTCTTCTGATTGTTGTCTTCTGAGAAAATCAATAAGTCGTCGACATATAATGCAATCACCAATCTTTTACCTTCGGTGGTCTTGGAATATATGCAGGTATCGTGTTTCGATTGAATGAAATCCAAGTCTTTCAATACCAAGTCAAGTTCTCGGTTCCAGGCTCGACTTGATTGTTTGAGCCCATATAAAGTTTTATGAAGTGTACATATTGCTCCATCAGGCAGTTCCATGTAAATTTCTTCAGTCAACTCAGGATGTAAGAAAGCGGTCACAACATCCATCTGGTCGATTTCCCAATCGTATTTCGCAGCCAAGGCTAGTAGTAATCGGATAGAACTATATCGCACTACGGGGGAAAATGTTTCTTCATAGTCCAAACCTTGTGTTTGAGAGTATCCTTTGGCGACAAGCCTAGCTTTGAACTTTTCAACTTCTCCTGTTGCTGTACGTTTAGTTTTAAAAATCCATTTACTTTTTACGGGCCTTTTTCTTGGAATTCCAGAACAGAGAGACCACGTTCCATTTTCATGGTGTGATTTCATTTCTTCTTCCATAGCTTTTTGCCACTGTGCTGCATTAGGACTTGACAGAGCTTCCTCAACGGTTTGCGGGTCATGGGAATCGTGGACGATAGCATGATTAACGAAATCTGAATTGAATATTTTTCGATTTTCATGCCTTTGTCTCGTAGATCTCCGAGGACAGTTTTCCATTGTGATTTCTGTTTCTGATCCTTGATTCACTTGGGCATCTTCCTCAGGATGGTGTACATGGATGTTCTCAGGTGACGATGACATATTTTCAGGAGAAATTAACGAAGATGAATCCTCCACTTCAACAGTAGTTTCTATTTTTTGCAAATATTCTGACTGCTGTTGACAATCGCTGTCATATTTTGAAAATATGTCTCTTGATGTTGGTTTTGTGAATAAAAATTCATTTTCGATGAATACAGCGTCTCTTTCAAATATCACCCTTTTAGTTTCAGGATGAATGAAACGATAACCTTTTGAATTCTCACAGTAACCAACGAATATGAGTTCTTTGGCCTTCGGGTCCAATTTTCTTCGTTTTTCTTTTGGTACAAAAACTAAAGCTTTGCACCCGAAAACTTTAAGGTGCGATAAATCTGGTTTCTTTCCAGTCCAAATTTCTAACGGAGTACAGCTTCTGAGGGATTTTGTTGGAGTGCAATTTTTCAGATACGTTGCGGTATTGACTGCTTCGGCCCAATAACAGTTATGCAGATTCGAATGAATTAATATACTTCGAGCTGTTTCCATCAAAGTTCTGTTGAGCCTCTCTGCTACTCCATTTTGCTGTGGGTTGTAAGGAATCGTAGTTTGATGTCGAATTCCACTCGATCTAAGAATTTGAAGAAGTCTATCATTGACGTATTCAGTGCCATTATCGGTTCTGAGACACTTCATTCTGCAACCGGTGATGTTTTCTACAAACTCTTTGTATTCCTGGAACTTCTCGACAACTTCCGATTTTGAACGGAGAAAGTAAACTTTTGAGAAACGACTGAAATCATCGGTGAAGGTCAAAAAATACTTTGCACCTCCAATAGACTCCTCTTGCATGGGGCCACATAAGTCCGAATGTACCAATTCTAAAAACTGTTCTGCACGTGTTGAACTAGTTTTGTTGAAAGGACTTCTGTGTAGCTTTCCTTTCACACATTCTTGACATTGTGTGAAATTTTTTTCAGAAAAATTTACTCCTTCAGCCATGCTTTCTTTCAAAATTTTCATGTAGTCATAATTGAGATGTCCAAGTCGATGATGCCATAAGGACGTTAGGTCGGAAGATTGTACAGTATTCGCAGACAGAGGAAATCGATCAAGACAATACATTCCATTTATCTCAGTGGCAGTGCATACAATTTCATCTGGCTCGAGGAATATTTTCCTTTCTGTGATTCGGCAACCATGATCAATATCAAAAATTAGGGTTTTTCCTGTTTTGGTGGTTTGGCTAACAGAAATGAGATTCATATAGAGTTGTGGGGCATGAACAACATTATTCAGAGTAGCATTCTTCTGATTTGCGAGTAAAAGGTTCACATCACCTTTTCCGGTGCACTTCAATGTTTGTCCATTAGCTATTGCCAGTTCTCTGCCAGATTCCTCTTGAAAATTCTGCAGATACGATTTATTCGGGGTGAAATGAGCTGTTGCTCCAGAGTCCAGAAACCATTCGTTGCTTGTGTTGGTTAGCGATTCGTTGCAACTTAGAGCAACTGCACTTTTATCTGTAGGATTTTTATCGCTCCTCTTCCATGATTTCTTTGGATTTGGACATTCATTCGATTTGTGGGAATACATATTGCAATTGTTACACCTTGGTCCCCTAGAGAATTTCGGCTTCTTCTTACTTGTCTCTGATTTACTGTACAGTGCCGTTTCTGAGTTCAGGGAACTCAAAGCTCTAACGTTATCTTGAAGGAGCAAATTCTTGACGAATTCTGTGGAGGTGACCTGTTTCGATCCTTGGATGCCCAAAATGAGTGGTTTGTACTGATCAGGAAGACCTCCAAGTATTATGCCCCCGACAACGTTATCTTTGAACGGTTCTCCAATATTTTCGAGTTGCTCGGCTATTTTGAGAATTCTATCGACGTATTCTTGTACTGACGAACATGATTCGAATTTCGTTTTGAACAAACTGGAATACAAGCCGACTAATCGAACAACGCCACTGTCTTCATAGGTTTTCTGTAACTTTTCCCACGCTTCTTTGGCAGTTTTGGCTCGTTTTGTTTCAGCAGCCGCAGTTGGTTTCAGAGAAAGATTTATTTTCGCCAATGCTCTCTGGTCCAATTCAGAACAAACAGTTTGACCAGGTCTCGGTTCTACACAACACCACATGCCTGCATCAATTAGGAAGTTCTTCATCCAAAACTTCCAGTCCCCGTAATTAGTGCCATCCAGATGCTTAGATTCGGCTAAACCTCCAACTGAACTGGATATTATAGTGGACTTCGTACTGGTGGACGCAGTTTCTAAATCCTTCCTTAGAGCTTGGAGCTGAGCTTCTAGTTCTGCTACGGTGGTCATTTTCTTCTTAAAAATTTTCAGTTGAAGAAATGTCACTGATGTCAAAGAAAAATTTTTTTCTTCAATTATGCGTTACTTGCAGCGGAATACTTATACAGATTCAGAGGGACATGTTACTGGGCCCATAACCTGTTAGCAGAGTATTTGGTGCTTGAACTGAATGAATGAACTCTTGAGGAATGAAAACCAAATTGAGTATAGTTATAATTACATCAACTAACTTGATTAACAAAACATCAGTAACCATATGAACATGAGAATATATAGTATGTTACAAAACTATTTCTAACAAACTGCAATAATTTTCGAGAATGCGGTGTTGCCAATTCTATTAGAAAGAGTAGTAACTTTGATTTTTCAAACGGAACACCCTGTATATAATATAATTTTTGGAATCTACAGCAATAACCCGACAACCAAAAATCGTTCTAAAATTGTTCGTTTCCATTAACCAGATGACGAACGTCAACACTTAAAAGCCGAAACTTGTGCGAGCAATGGATTAACGAGGCCTTACCTTTTAACGGTGGCCCGACGGGGAATCAAACCCCGGTCTTTCGCTTGATATTTCCCTATACCTATCAGTTACCCTTTTCGAAATATGAATTGATTTTTTTTTCGGAAATAATCATGACTTTCAAAAATGCTGATATTTTTGAGTTGAGAAGTACTATGGGAGCGTTATTGGTTTGGAGTTAGGTAATACTTGAAGGCTTCCCACACTTCGGCCAAATTTCCGTTATTTCGATTCGGGGTGGTAAAAAAATTCAGGTTTTTCGTTTGCTTGAAAAAGTGTCTGTAAGTTTATTTCGTATGTATATTATTGAAAATTCAGGAAGCCATTGAAATTTGCTTTCTTTCTATGTATATCATGCGTAACCTAACTAGTCAAGTTTCGGACTTATGAGCATTTATTTGTGAAAAAGTAAGCAATTTCGTAAGCAGGCCATGAATTTTCAATTGGGAAGTTCATCATCCAGATACGCCTCTATCGTCAAATATTTGAACTATTTCATCAAGTAAAACAAAAACAAACTTCTGACACTGTCGAATGTGATCTGAAATTGTGGGGCATTTTGGTATTTTGTGCTTCACTTTTGCGATTTGATGAAATTGATATTTATTTATGATAATGTCGAAATTAACTAATGTGAGCTGTTGTGTGGATGAATATTTTAGTAGAAAAGGAAGAAATCCTAACCTTTCTTTCCATACGTATTATTTGAATAATTATCGTGCGAAAAAGCACTTCTCTAACACATTCACACACTGAATAGTCTTCACATTTGTTTTACACAGAACTCCGCCAAGACTCGAAAAACACGAGGAACAATACAACTTATACAATAGTAAACATATGTTTTGACACATTACGATCAGCTGATAACTGTTTGGAGCCGACATTTTTGAACAGACATCAGCGCCCTCATCGTTAAAAATTCTTCCAAATAGAAAAAATTGTCATTATTGGTCCAGTGAGAATCCTCACGTCAAAAAAGAAGCCGGATTTCAAGAAAAACTCAGTTTGAATGTCTTCTGCATGTTAGTGGACAGTTGAGGTACGCGATATACGAGGAATCATCAACATCCAGGAGCTTTTGGAGAATATTGTAGAGAGCTTCATCGCTAATCTACCACTAGAAGAATATCGAAACTGCTGGTACCAACTTGAGAATCGGTGGATAAGGCGCTTGGGACCATGGAATTAGGCAGCAAGATCACCCGATCTTAATCCATTGGATTTTCATCTGTGGAGAATGTTTAAAGAAAAGGTTTACAAAGCACCTGTGCGTTCGAGAGATGAATTGTTAGGAAGAATTACCCCAACATTTGAAGATTTAGATCCCAATGAAATGAAATATGCCACGACGAAAGCAGTCAACACCCGAATTTTGAAGCGCTTGGAAGTGAACGGCCAGCGATTCGAAAATATTTTGAAATATTCCACATGGTTGTTTTACTATTTTATAACTATTCATATCAATATTTCCATTTTCGATTTTTTTTAATTCACCCAAAAATATTGGAATTGTTCTGAACTCGCATTGAGGTTCAATGGCGGTAGATTCGGATACCTTTCATTGAACTTTCTACATGCCCTGCTGTTAATTTTATCATGGCGTCCGAAAATATTAAACAAATTCATAAGAACTTCGTTTGAATATTAGGGAAATGTCACAACGTTACTGTGAAATAGTAATCATGGCTTGCTTACAAAATACCGAATGGAAATACCATTCTGAAGGGACATTTTCACAAATAAATACTCATAAGTCCGAAACTTGACTAATTACGTATACGCATAATATATGTATATTATATTCATGATAGTCAGTACTACACCAAATTTGATAAATTGTTGCAAAAGTGGTCGAACTCCAGTGCTCGGGAATTTTCAAATATTACCTTCCTTCTTAGATGGTCAGGCGAATCATCCCGGGTATTTCGTGATAGTCAAGATAATGAAAATGAACCGATGAGTTCTATAAACAAGTGGAAAATGACATTTTGTTTGGATCTTCTCTAGGCAATTTCTTGCGTAACTTTTTTTGTTCTCTAATACCTCAAATATTTCTGTGTTTTTCAGGTAATGACTTATTCCTCATTATGTTCCAACTTTTTTATTTTTCCCACCCTCAGAAACTTACCACTAGACTCCGGAGTCGTGAAAGTGCGATTAAAACAAGTTAAGAAATGAATTTGGAGACATATTGTATGTCGAGGGAGTATGAAAGATTTTTGCTTGAGAGGGTGGATAATTTTCAATTTGATAGTTTTCAGTCTTCATGGAGGGGAGGGATATTACCACCATTATCCATCTTGGATAGGCCTTTGTAGTACATATTACTTCCCGCTTAGCTTTTGCCTGGGAAAACGGCATTTCCGAGTCTTATGAGGTCGACATTTTACTTGATGTTTTATTTCCGAGAATTTAGACCAGCCGAAAATGACATATACCTGATAGTTGAAATCTGCTTCTCATTCAAAATTTCTGACGAATCATTTGGAAATACTATTTCTTTCGATCTCAAATGAGTTAAAATTGTTATTCTTTCCATAGCTGTGTTCAGAGGTTTGTAATACATCTCAAATAATATAATACCTGAAATAAAAAAATGGATCCAGAGGAACAAAACTATTAGCATTAGTATTGATCAACTGATGTTTTAGAGACTCTAGCGTTCAGGTTGACCCTGACAATATAACACCAAATTTACTATTTGATAAAAAAAGTGTCAATAATCATGGTAATATTAGTGTTCTGTTTCAGCTCCTACAAATCATCGAGAAATTGTTAATGTTTGGTTTTGAAGTCAAACGCCTCCAGTTCGACAATTTCTAAGCTTTTGAGAGATTAATGAATCACGATCCGAACTATTTTGCTATATGAAACAATAACTTGTAATACCATGACTTCAATTTTAGCGGTACAATCGACTAAACAGGAATAAACTAAATTTTCCCAAAAAAAATATGTATGATGAATGAAGTTATGAGTTATGAATGATAATAGTGAAGCTACTACTACTAATTTTTCACAAAAAATATGAATAATAATCAACGGCTTTCTTTGAGATAGAAACTGAAAATGAGGAATCACATTGCCGCAAAAAAATATTGGTAGTCAATAAATTTCTTTGATGCCTCCGCCACGATAAGCGATCATCACGGTCGCCCAGGAATCCAAGGCTATTCCTATTCCAAGGGTCATAAACGCCTGAATTGTAAATTAAGCAAAAGATAGCTATATATTTTAAAGATGAATAAAATTATTGTATCAACGATGTGTGATTGAACAATGATTACTTTTCCTATTCGAGAGCAGAAGTGGTTTCAGGAAAAAGTTGTAGAGAGCAATGAAAACTATGCAGGGAGTTCAAAGAACGCATGACTGATCAAACATATGTTTTTTTTGATGGAATGGAACATCTGAATTCCTTTGAAATGGTTTTTCTCCAAAAAAGAGGGTTGTATGGCTTTATATCGAGTGGTTCCATACCGAATATCTCAGAATCAATCACTCGGAATAACACGATTTTTCCAGCCAATATTGAAAAAATTATGCATTTTTTCCATTCATAGTTTTACTGAATGACGTTTTTTACACAGATGCAATCATAATATTTTTCTCTGCTTTTTTCAAATAGAAAAAAGCAAACACATAAAAGAGGAGTCAAATCACAGCGAATGTTCAATCTCAACATGTCTCCGAACTTCAGTTGAAGCTGATCTGGGACAATTTTTTTCTGTGTTGTATTGTAGATTTCTTGCGGTGGATTTATTATTTGCAATTTCCTTTTTAGAGTTTGTTGATTTTCATCGATTGGTTATTTTGGAAGAGATCGAGATGATAGTGACTCTTTCAGTCCCCCAACTGCTGTAAGAAGGGTAAATTAACTACAACATAGCAAATTGTATTTGAAATCTACAGTCAGATATTCACTAGCGATTAGCAGAAACCTTAAAGTCAAGTATGTATACCGTCCATTCGATTTCTTAAAAGACTGAAGATAACAAAGCTCTCAAATCGCTACTAATGCGTGAAAAACATCAAGAATATTAAAAAGCTCACATAATATACTGCAGTACGGAATACAGGTGTAATTCCATCCGTAACAATATTAGTTTTAGCAATAAAAAAATCTCGAAATATCGAAAATGGTTGAATATTAACTATCCAAAATATATGATGATTTCCATATTAGAAATACTACACGGAAAATAATAATTTAATGGATGATCTTCCATATTTCATTGAATGATAGAATTTTTGAAAAAATATCTCGATTACACTCCCTTATGATCAATACAACACTTTGATCATTATCTGATATTCCATACTTCTATAACTATTTGGCTACAATGTACTTCAGAATTTAACCATGCCCATGATCACGTGAAACAGTTTTTGAATTGTATGAAGTTTAAATACCAAAATTTTGCGGTGATAACTATGACATTTAACAGCTGATTTATGACGTCACTGATACATAACCAAGCGAATAACCAAAGTCGCTTAAATGATGTAGTTGGTACCAATCTGAATCGGTAAATACCAATTCATTTTTATTATCCGCTCTAAATTGAATTCTGTATGTTTGAAGGGCAGCTATTAATCTCTTGGCCAGGGGGGGCGTGAACGCTGTAGCCGATTAAAATGTAGATGATCTTTCGGAGACGTGTTTCTTACCTAAACTATAAATATCGACTTTTTGGCCGTAGGCAACTTTCGAAGAGGTATTGATCTCTGGCGCTGCATACAGGGCGGTTCCAACATGGCCTGTTTTACTTTCGTCCACAGTTTCCACCTTCACGGCCGTATTATTCGGACTGATTTCATTCTGTTTAGATATTATGCTAGTCGCCAGACCAAAATCTCCAATTTTTACGCGATCCTTCGAATCTAAAAATATGTTGGCGGGCTTCAGGTCTCTGTGTATAATGTCATGTCCGTGGATATGGGCTAAACCTTAAAATAAAATTTTTATATGAAATGATGAAAAAGTTGGTAAAGGTGCAAGTTCATGACATTTCACAGGGGGACAAATGACTTAGCATGAAACACACTTAGAATAATTCAATGGAATATTGCAGATCAGAATATAATCACTGAACAGGATTTCGACTATTCCAAATGATCTTTATTATTGGAATATATCCTACAACAGTACCACACACAGCATACTACAATGGCTTCTTACAACGACTGCATCAACTATGCTACTTGCGTTACAGTGTGTCGTTTTCGTATGTGCTGCCATCTAGGCAGATTAAGACCTTTATGCAAAATGGTATTCACAGGGTTTTTATCAGTTTGTTCTTTTTCGAATTTTTCGACGTTTCGATTTCCATTTCGAAGTCATTTTCAAGAACTGTCAGAGGAATATACCGTCCCTGCCAATTAATCCCCTTACGAGGCAAGCCAAAGCAATGACTTCAATTGTCTTGTCGCCAAAGATACGACGTTTCGACTTCCATTCCAAAGTCATTTTCAAGAAATCTCAGACGAATATCTGTCCACACCACCCTAGCCAATCACTCCCCCGAAATAACTAAGCAAGCCACAGCAATTACTTCAATTGTCTGCTCGCCAAAGATACTGGTATTTATAATAATTTTCTTCAAATTCTATCCGATACTATCTACCACTCACCACTCTCCAAGTTTGTGTCCTGCCCGTTCAGGTGTTATGTAGAAATTGATGGTTTCACGTATCTTTGTTTATGTAAGATGGTCTTTACGGGCTTTTCAATAGTATCGTATGAGGTTTATCGTAATTGATTCTAGAGTCGGATAAAATTTGAGAATTATTATAAATACCAGAATATTTGGCGAACAGACAATCGAAGTATTGCTTTGGCTTGCTTAGTCATCTCGTAAGGGGAGTAATGGACGGTATGGACAGATATTCGTCTGACAGTTCTTGAAAATGACTTCGAAAAGGAAGTCGAATCGTCGAACAATTCGGAAGAAACCAAGCGGATAAAAAACCCGTAAAGACCATCTTCCATAAAAAAAGATCAGTGAAACCATATATTTCTACATAACACCTCAACGAATCATATCGGCTACAATTTACTGCCGACTAACTATTTAAGAGCTGGCAGAAGTTTTTCAAACAACAGTTGCTAGCACCAAGTAGGAGTAGTAACATTCTTGAAAATCCAACTGAGTATATATATATATATATATATATATATATATATATATATATATATATATATATATATATATTGTATCACACTCAAGATGAAGACACCCCAGCATTTTAGTTATTTTTGAAGCAGAGATTTGATTTTTTGTACGTGAACCTTCATGGGTCGCACTTTTCGCAATAGTTATCCCGAGTGACAGCCCTAAACCCGGCCTACTGCGATCCCGCGAAAAGGGTAAATTCTCGATATTTTTCTTCGCCAAGAAGTCTGTTGCAGTTGATCAAGTTTTAGAATTCCATCAATTTAATATAGTTGTCAATGTATAATTTTGAATGTCAATATATCTAATTTGATTTGTAATCGAATAAAGTTTGGTGAATTCTTCATTACTGTCCTTTGGATATCGAATAGCTGCCAGGTCGGTGCTGTTCGTACATATTTTGGCGACCGTGACAGGACACCCTGAAGATATGGAGAATTTGCAGAAACTCCGAGAGATTAATCGGGTATCGTTCAAACGAATCCATGACAGTATCGTCAATGAACTGCAAAAACCAGATCCCGATTTGAGTGTGATACACGGAAATTTTCGTCTCATTGATCAGAAGGTGGAGGTGATTGGAGAATTGAACAAAGAAGTTCTTAATTTGATGCTAGAAGGAGAACCCATGGAGGAAATCATCGATATTGGAGTAGAGAAAGCTGACGAGTTGTTGGCCACGTACAATACCATAAAGTTCAGAGTCGAGCAGAGTATAAGTAAGAACTCCTTCGTCAATGATCCTGCTCCTAGTGTAGCAAGTCATTCCATTCATTCGAAATCAGGACTGAAACTGCCACGTATCGAATTCGTCAAGTTTGGTGGAGATATTAAAGACTGGCTCTCGTTTTGGAGCCAATTCAAGAGAATCGACAGTGATGAGAGTTCGGACAATGAAGATAAATTTCAATATCTTATACAAGCCACCATTCCAAACTCTCGTGCCCACCAACTTGTAAGAAGTCATCCTCCCAGTGGTGAAAACTATCCCAAAGTTATCGACAGTTTGAAGAGCCGTTTTGGTAGAGACGAACTGTTGGTGGAGTCCTATGTTCGAGAACTGTTGAAACTAGCACCCTTCCTGATAAGCTCGAGTCCCAACTTCGAGCTTTGGAAACACTTGGCGTCACTTCAGAGAAATATGCGGCAATGTTGTTTCCGCTTGTTGAATCCTGTTTGCCCGAAGATGTTTTAAGAGTTTGGCAAAGAAGTACGGTTGACCATTTCGATTCAACTTCATCAGAAGTCACCTGCAAGTCATCCGAATCGAAAACGAACTGTCGATTAAAGAAACTAATGATGATCCTCAGACGAGAAGTTGAGAACGAAGGAAGAATTTCGCTAGCAGTTTCTGGATTTGATAATAAAATTAAGAAAAACGAGCCTCCGAAAAGAGAATCAATTGCTACCGCTTCAGCGTTATTCAATCACAAACCACGATCCATTAAATGTGTTTTCTGCAGAGATAATCATCCAAACAATGAATGCAGTGATGCTGGCAAGATGAAACTACAGGAAATAAAGAAAAGTTTGTCAGATAAAGGTTGCTGCCACGTGTGCATGAAATTTGGACATATTGCACGTCGATGTAAGGTTAAAATCGACTGTAATTATTGTAAGAAACGACATGCTACGATGCTATGCCCCGAGAGAGATTCCTCACTCTAAACTGGAAAACAATATTCCACAGACAAAGGAAATACAAATACTGTCGAGAATCTGTCGAACCATACTTATGGTGAAGTTTTCCTCCAAACCATACTCGTTGAACTTCATCATAACAGTTTTTCTCGTCGAGTAAGAGCAATAATAGATACTGGAAGCCAAAGATCATATATAAACACGTTCACCGCCAAGGAAATGAAATATGAAAAAATTTCCGAGGAAACTTTAGTTCATGCGCTTTTTGGAGGAAACCAGTCAGGAATTGTGAAACACAGCTGTTACAACATTAGTTTGAGAAATCTGAATCAAAAATATACATGTAACTTCCAAGCACTTGATCAGTCGGTTATCTGCAGCAATGTTGTAGGATATGGACCCTGGATGAATGAACTGGAAACATTGCGAGTGGATATTTCTGATCTGAAAAATGGACCAAGAGAAGTGCTTATTGGATCTGATGTTGCCGGAAAATTGTATACTGGACGAAATTATCGCCTCAAATGTGGTCTAGTTGCAATGGAGACACTTCTTGGTTGGACACTAATGGAAAAAGTGTTGCTTCCCCATTCAAGTTATTTTAATTCATCTTCCATGTTCGTATCTACTTTATTAAGTAAATCGTACGATATTGCTGATCTGTGGAAACTTGATTTGCTTGGAATCATGGATCCTATAGAAAAGAATTCCAAGAAAGAATCTGAAGCAGCAGTCATGGCTCATTTCCAAGAAACTGTGGCTGTGAATGAATAAGGGAGATATGCAGTCGTTTTACCTTGTATTGAGGGTCATCCACCTCTCCCAAGTAATTATGATGTTGCTAAAAGAAGACAAGATAACCTGATGCAAGAATTGAAAAATGATGGCTATTATGAGGAGTATAACAAAGTGTTTGCTGAATGGTTGTCTGAAGGCGTGACCGAAATTGTTCCCGATAATGAGTTTTCTCATGAAGGTTATTACTTGCCACATCGTCATGTTGTGAAATTGAATAGCCCCACCACGAAACTCCGACCAGTATTTGATGCATCGGCCAAAGTTAAAAATCATCCGTCGTTGAATCAATGTTTAGAAAAAGGAACCAATCTGATAGAGCTTATCCCCGTGATATTGACTCGATTCCTATTGCATAAAATTGGTGTGATTTCTGACATCAAAAAAGCTTTCCTTCAGATAAGTCTGTGCCCGTCAGATAGAGATTTCTTACGTTTTCTGTGGTATGAAGAAAATGGTCAGCTCAGACACTACAGACATACAAGAGTTGTGTTCGGTGTAACGTGTAGTCCATTTCACCTTGGTGCAGTGATCCGAAATCATCTTACTGAAGCCCTGAATGAAGCCCACTCAGATAGTTCCCGTTACTCTGTGACAGTAATTTCGAAATTGTCAAACAGTTTTTATATAGACAATTGTATCGTCAGTCTCGAAACCGAAGAGGAACTTCATACCTTTATGAAACAGTCACAAGAAGTGATGAGTGAAGGAAAGTTCGATTTACGTGGATGGGAATGGACTCTATCTCACAAAAGTGAAACTAGTGACACTTTCGTGTCACCCGTTTTGGGGCTGAAGTGGAACCGACTACTGGACAGTTTGGAACTCTGTTTCGATTGGTTTCAAGATATTTCTCTGGAAAAAGTAACGAAAAGGTTGATTCTATCTATAGCGAACAAGATTTTTGATCCAATTGGATTCTCCTCTCCCGTTTCATTGATCCCAAAAATCCTTCTGCAGAAAATGTGGACTTTGAAAATTGCCTGGGATACCGAGGTACCTGATGAAACTAAATATCAATTCCTGGATTGGATGAAAGATTTGAGTTCTTTGGTGAATTTGAAAATTCCCAGGCGTATAACAAATATATCAGTGTCAGATTCCTGGAGTGTACACATGTTCTCAGATGCAAGCAAAGATGCTTATGCTGCCGCTGTTTTTCTTCGATCAGAATCAGGCGGAGAAACACATGTTCAACTCGTCCAGTCTAAGTGCAGAGTTTCGCCTTCGAAAAGATTGTCGATACCACGACTGGAATTATTGGCTGCAAATATAGGAGCAAGATTGTTATCTACAGTTTTGGAAAACCTTGATGCCAAAAATATACCAGTATTTTGTTGGTCTGATTCGAGTACTGTTTTATCCTGGATACGACGCGAAAATCAGTGGAAAACATTTGTATGGAATAGGGTACAAGAAATTAGGAGTTTGACGAACATCGACACCTGTAATTTTGTACCTGGCCAAATGAATCCTGCCGAATCGCCATCACGAGGATGTTCTCCAAAGCAGCTATTTGAGTCCAAATGGTGGGAGGGGCCGTTTTGACTCTTACAACCGAAGAGTGAGTGACCTTCACAGAATTTTGAAGTGGATGAGGATTCTGTTATCTGTGAAAGGAAAAAATGCGTGATATCTTCTTTCCTGAATGCCAAAGAAAACTATACATGGTATTATCGATATTTTTCGAAATATAAACAAATCTTGAATCTCATTGGATGGTTGAAAAGATTCATCAACAATTGTCGCAGTTCACCGAAAAACAAATGTCCTGATCTCACATTAGGGGAGATAGAAGAAGCTGAGAAATTGTTAATTAAATTCATCCAACGGAAAGCTTTCGTTGGTATCCACGATGATAGTCTTTCTTCTTTACTTCCCTATCAAGACGAAGGATGGCATTCTCAGATTGAAAACGAAGATTGTTAATCGTGCAGATCTCCAGAGTTTCCGAACCCCCATCATTTTACCATCGGATCACCCTGTTGTTGCCATAATAGTTCATGATTGTCATGTTGAAAACTGTCACGTTGGCATTCAAGGTCTGTTGAGTATGTTGCGAGAAAAGTTTTGGATCATGAAAGGCAGGAAAACGATCAAATCAATAATTTCCAAATGTGTCATATGCCGTAGAAACCACGCACAACATTTGAATACTCCTCCAGTGCCCTTACCTGAGAATCGAGTCAAAGACGCAGCTGCGTTCGAAATCATCGGAATTGATTTGGCGGGTCCTCTTTTCATAAAAAATAATGAGAAGGTATGTGTTTCGTTACGGCTCATCATCGCCCTTTGTTGTATATATATTTATTGTTAATATTATCTCTTTCTCACTTTTTATATTAATTACATTGTATAAGTTTTCGCGCTTTGCTGTGATTTCGTTATTCTCTCCAATTGGCCTCAAGAATGGAATTCACAGTCAGCAGTAGTAGCTCATGAATTGTCAACCCGTTCACGGTTCGCTCCGATCGAGTTCTCGTTTTGTTTCGCTCTCTCTCTTACGCACTGTGTCAAGCAAGAAAAAGGATTCAGTTTTTCGTACCGGCCGGTTACCCAAGATTGGATAATCACCCGTCCTACCACAAGCATCGCAGCTCAATCAACACCGATTTGGATTTGGTAAGCGAAATCACAGCTCGAATAGATAAATTGCATAGTTTTTTATTCAAACGCAACAATTATCAACGAATTATACAGTCCACTCTCTGTCGCTATTGAATAGTATGGATCACCATTTTCACCTATGCAGTCTACCGAGCAGTGCATTTTGAAATTGTTTCGAGTCTAACAACAGACAGTTTTCTGCAAGGATTTCGGAAATTCATCAGTAGACGAGGACGACCATCCATAGTTTACAGCGATAATGGCAAGAATTTTGTGGGAACGGAAAATTTACTGGAACAAAGTATCCCAATACGGTGTACAGAAAAGAATTTTATGGAAATTCAACCCCCCTAGAGCAGCATGGTGGGGCGGTTGGTGGGAACGGCTGATTCGACTAATGAAAGAACTCCTACGGAAGACACTGGGAAGGGTATCACTGACGTATGAAGAGCTATCAACAGTTATGTGTGAATGCGAAGCAGTTATGAATTCTCGTCCGCTAACATACGTATCAGAAGATTGTCAAGATTTGATACCTTTAACGCCTTCCACGTTTCTTCAGGATATTAAACAAAATGGTGTTTCCGATATCGATAGAATTGATGCTGAATGTTTGAACAGACATGTGCGTTATAGGGTAAAATTGAAAGAACACTTCAGGAAGCGTTTCCGAAACGAATATTTGAGCCAGTTGCTAATGCGTCCCAAGAAATGTAAGTCACATGAAGTGAAAGTTGGAGATGTCGTTCTGATTGGAAACGATGGTTCAAAACGTTTTGATTGGCCTCTGGTTGAAGAACTATTTCCGGGTAGAGATGGCAGAATTCGTGTGGTTCGTCTGAAAACTAGTTCTGAACACTTGATGAGACCGGTTCAGAGGTTGTTTCCTTTAGAAGTCTGCTCGGAACAAGAAGTTCAGCAGTTGAGGAAAGAAAAGAGGTTGGGAAATTCTGAAAATGTTGCTTCAAGAGATGAAATGTCTGACAGTGAGGTGAAATTATATACTAATGATGGAAATCATGTCGCCTCTCGTTATGGAAGGAAAATCAAACCACCTCCAAGGCTAGATTTATAATTATGTGACAGCTTCCACAAAAAATGTGTCACATAATGCAGTAATAGGATGTTGCAGTTGATCAAGTTTTCATAGAATTCCATCAATTCAATATTTTCTATTATCAATTGTTTTGTTGTTGAAAAAAGTTGTCAATGTATAATTTTGAATGTCGATATATCTAATTTGATTTGTAATCGAATAAAGTTTGGTGAATTCTTCATTATTGTCCTTTCGATATCGAATAGCTGCCAGGTCGGTGCTGTTTGTACAAAGTCCGATTTTCAATAAATGTTTCTGAATAAGAAGCTACAGAAATGAAATACCAAATTCATTTACCAAGTAACAAATTGTATGAACAAAAAAAAACGGACATCAACCATTTGAGTAAATATTAATGAACAAACTTTTGTATAATTATAAAATTTATATATTAATTTTTCTCCCAAAATTTATTTTCAAAATAAGGTCAAACGTCAAAATTTCATAGCATAATGTGAAAGAACCCTAAGTAATCATTCATACAAATTAACAGTGGCACCAACCATCAGTTGGCACCATTGATACTTTACCATTTGCATTGTCATCTGTCCAGTTCCTTGCAATATTCTAACCTTCCCTTTGAAGTCCTACCACATGTTCGATGAACAAGATTTTAATCATTTTAACTAACAATTTCAATGTGTACGTTTTATTATAACAATTATTTTATTCACTGTCTTATCCACATTTTTATTGCTAATTCATCATAGCATGAATGAAATCATGTCGATTTGAACCATCCAGTCATCCATTCTCATATAAGTGTAAGTAATCATGCACCTAGGTAAGATATAATAGTTCACATGATATGTTCATTGTAGTTTCTCTGATGATGGAAAAAATATATTTCCGAAAGCTTGGACATACTTAAAAGAGTTTTCTTTTAACGTGCCAATATTCACTAGTTTGTATATATATATATATATATATATATATATATATATATATATATATATATATATATATATATATATATATACACATTGATATTTTGATTAATAAATTCACATGAATCATACTAGCATACTTCATTTTCTCTTGGAAAATTGGAGTTGAAGAATACTTATTGAAGGTACTTGAAGAAAAATAGATCTACCTAGCGCCCATTCAAGAACAAATATTATATTCAAAGTGACTACTCAACTACTCAAGTGACGGTCTCAAGGAAAATGGATATCCAGAGAATTTTATAGAAAATACATTGACTGAAATTTAAAATCATAACACACCACCTAGTGAAGACATACAACCTGTACAAACTACTACACATCCTGTAACAAACATTATGCATTATGTCCCTCGACTATTTGAAAAGATTATAGGGAACACCTATAATGTCTGAACAACATTCAAAACATCAATACGTTCAATATTGATACACACTAAAACAATTAACATAACAGAAAACACAAAGAATAATATTTATAGAACACTTTGTTCGTGCGGTCAAAAATATATTGGTGGAACGTCCAAATCTCCAGAAGTATGAGAGAGTGAACACAAGATGTAGAACAAGAACAGGCAGATTGGTGTTCTAAATTATCAGAACACATTCACACTGCCGATGAAGATTATATAGTAGAATAGAATAACACTCAAATGATAGCAATGGAGAGCGATGGCAGGAGACGAAAGTTCAAAGGAGTCTGCTTTTATCATGCTATCTGCAGATGCTTGCATCTCAGTTCGGTCGATATGGATCGCGTCTGGCTGCCACTCTTGAAAGATATGTCAAATCTCAAATTTTTGAAATTCACAAAAGAAGAACCTGAATTTGAACCTAGAAGAGAACATTTTTGAAAACGGAAGCAGATTTGGTTTCCGAAACGTAAACGATAAGTATTTTGATAAATATTAGTTCTTGTATTTTTTTGATAGTCAAATTGGAGACATACTAGAAGTTTCTGATTAATAGAATGTGTTTCACTCAGAAGGACCTTTTTTTAATTAAAGCAGCAACTCATGCTGCCGTTTTACACTTATTATATGGATTCCAATATTAATTCTTAATTTTTATATTGTGGTAGATTGAAAACCCAAAAAACTATGAAAAAAAGTAATGATAATCAAACAGTAATTGATCTTATGCATTTCAGTATTTCAAAAAGTGCGAACGGCAGACGGCATCGGCAACCGCAAACGGAACGTCAATTTTATGAATCAGCCTTTACCGATGCCGTCCGCTGTTCAGCTTACCGTTCAACATAAACCAATTTTATCTTTGGCCGTTTGCCATTCGTAGCAAGCCGTGATTGCAATCAATGTCACATACAGTATAAATATATTTTGAATGAGTTTATATTCGTTTCGTAAACGGCGTGAATGTGAACTACAGCGTGAACGGTGTCAACGGCAGCGAATGTCATAGGTTTGTGAAGGGTTAAATTTTCTGCCTACAAACGGCGAACGTCAACGGCAAATGGCACGTGAAGTTTGTGAATCGGCCTTTAACCCGGGAGAACTCGCGTACTATTTCACGACGTGAGAACTCGCGCCTATAGATTCTTTCTCACGCTAGCTCGCGCTTATAGATTTTTTCTAACGCGAGCTCGCGCGTATAGATATTTTCTAACACTGACTTTTTATCATAAAAACTATTTAATATTGAATTCTAGTTGATCTATTCTGAATTCTGAAAACAACAAAGAAAAATGTATAATTATTCGAATTTATTCGTCACCATTAACCAATAACCATTATTACCAACACATTATGAATATTATTAGATATTACAATTACATACCCTAATTAAAATTAGAAGAATACTCAACAGCCTATATCGACCTTTAAAAAAGGTACCTGCTAATTTGAATAAAAAATTACCAACAATTTGGAGAAAAGCACATACGTAATCACTCGCGTCGTTAGATTCTTCCTAACACAAGCCACCGACTTGATCGCTCGCGCGTTAGATTATTACTAACTTTAATTTATTTGTAGCCACCACAACCCCCCACTCACGCTTCAACAAGCATGAACTGGTAAAGGAATTCTACAGAAGGCATTCCTAAAATATAAAATCAATTTGACAAGAGATAAAAAAAAAGTCTATAGTGCAACTGAAAATGTTAGATTTTATCTAACAGTGCGAGTCCTGCCGGGTTAAAACTATTTCGAGGAAAATCATACAGAATCTAAATGAGAATATAAACATTTTCCATAATGAAATGTTTACAGCGATGAAACTGATAATAAAAGAGTATATGACACCAAATTTTCAGACAAAAAATTTTTAAAATTGCAAATCGTTTTCAGACCTTAAATTCAATTCACACGTTGACCGTGTATGCTTTCAATTGAACAAGTCATTTAATGCTATTTCACAAATCATGCATATTCTTGATGAAAAAAAGATTAAAAAAATCTATGTAACGGTTTTGCTTATAGTCACGACCTACAACCTTGCCATAAACTGGTATGTAGTTTTGATTGCACAAAGACGTGTAACTGGTTGATTTTCAATCTGAACTTCAGAGAAACTTGTAAGAAAATTCTAAGATTTCCATCGCTCAACATTCTATGTGTCACATTAGTCAAGAGTAACACAAAAGTCAATAATGAGAATAATAACCTAATAATTCCAATTTATCGTACATGATCTTATAAGAAATATCCATATTATAACTGCATTACTCTCTACACCCCTCTTCTCGATTTATGAAAGAAATCAGCAGCTACTGAAAATTCAATAATGCAGTGGAATCCTATTTTTTCACAAATTGTTTTCATAATATAACTAAATTCAAGTCAAATCACCATGCGCATAGTTCTGCACACAAGGTCTTGACTCCAAAGATTGAACGCAACTAGCACTTGGCCTGTTCTATTGCCACCTTTTCTTTCAGTCACAGTTTTTTACTAGAAACCCTATGTTGTGTTTTGCGTTTGTAATATGCACTCATATATATTCTTTCACTTATGGCTTATATGCTGTGATTCATTAATTCTCACACCTTTTGATTTATCAATGTTCGATTCGCCAATCCTGCTTACAGAATAAAGAAGTTAAAGTGGCTTGGAAAACTTTTATCTTCATCTTTAATTATCATCAAAATTTTCATTCATCGTTCAAGTTCAAGTTGCAACAAAAATGGTCAGAAATTTCAAAAGTTCAGAAGATATTGACAAATTCACGTACAGACAGACTGAGAGTAAACACGCATTTACGTAATAGGACTTTCATGCATGACCATGTTTGTTTCAGATTCCTTTGAATATAGTAGAGGAGCCTACGATGCTAAATCGGGATTTACTCCAACGTCATAGAGACCTATTGGGTTGCGAAGCTTAGATGATAAAAGGAAGAAAATGTTATATAATGTATACCTTTTCATGGGTGGGGGGAGCAGCTATAGATTTTCGAAAATGTTAAAATTATCTATTGTAGGACATATCATCTATGTCCTACATATTTGTAAAAATGTACGTATGTTAATCAGATTGTTTCCATGATGGGGGTGGTCGTACGTAAGGGTTGAAAATGAAAAAAAAAATCTCGAGCGCGTCAGATTCTGGAGGGATGTTAAGTGAACCTAAAAAAAGCTCTTATATAATAATCTGACGGTTTGGATGTGACGCAGCCTCGCGGCCGTTATTAGATGTGAAATGAATTTTTTTTTATTTCGGCTTGTGGAAATCGTCAGATTATATATTTTTTGTAACTCTTGAATTGTTCCCTTCAATAAAAAAAAATTAGCGACGCTCGAGAATGTCTAGATGACGTTATTTTTACAACTTTGTAGCCCTCCTCCTTCTTTAGGTCACTCTCAGATCAGTGGAGTATACACTTTATATATATATATATATATATATATCATACAATTTATAGAAGTTTCGAGTGGATAGATGATACAGAGGTTTTTTTATTGGGCTTTGCACTCAAATGAAAATAGCAACCGTAGGCACGTGTTTCTGGGTCATTGCCCTTCTTCAGCACGGTGTAGCCAATTGCAAGGATGATTGATGACTCCGTTCATTTGTGATGTTTCTCCTAGTGTTGTCCATCCTTGCAATTGGCTACACCGTGCTGAAGAAGGGCAATGACCCAGAAACACGTGTCTACGGTTGCTATTTTCATTTGAGTGCAAAGCCCAATAAAAAAACCTCTGTATCATATATATATATATATATATATATATATATATATATATATATATATTTCAGGATGTAACTAACTCACCCTACCTTAATCTGACGCGCTCGAGAATTTCAGATGATCATTTTTTTTACTAATTTCATCCTTTATCCTTGAAGGGCGGCCATATATATATAGGGCTCATATATGGTGGAAGTTCTTAACTGGGTACAAGATATCCCCCTGTATATTAATCTGCCGCGCTGTAGTGAATCCCGAAATCCCCCCTTGGGCTCCCCTATTATGCAAAGAGTTTGTTAGCATTCAGTGAATTACTTATGTACCCAGTGCGTTCAATACTCACTTCATCATGAGAAATTTTCTGAAGCAATAATCAGGCGAGGAGTCAGGATTTCATTCAGGGGAGTCAAATATCCCAGAAAATTCGTAGGAAAATGAAAAGTTAGATCCTGATAATCCGAAATTTTAAAATAGGTTGAAAGAGAGCGAGAAGGTAGCAACTACCCCTATTTCTGAAACTTTTCCTAGAGATCAATAACCCTAACACCAAACTGATATTTTTGCACTCGAGGCGCGTATCGCTAAAAAAGGTTAGCATCTTTAGAAGAAAATTGATTCTAAATCTAGGGTTAGTTGTTTATATACCTAAACTTTTCGGGCCCAATATGGAATTTGTTTGTTACTGCTACTTATTCTAATTAATTTCTCGATGATGAGGTATATAAAAAACTAACCCTAATCTTTAGATTTAGTATCAATTTTCTTCTTCTGAAGATGCTAATATTGTTAGAGAAACGCGCGTCGAGTGCAAAAATATTAGTTTGATGTCAGGGTAATTTATCTCTAGGAAAAGTTTAAACTTTGTACGCCAAAGGTTCCAATCTCATTGTTTACCCTTATTGCATCTATCCTTGTACAATTGTACACCTGTATGAAGATAATGAACCTTTTTTTCGCTTCCCTTCAATGATTATATGCATATATAGCCGTCTGTAGAGGAATTGAAATTCTTGGAGTCACACTTCAATTACTACATATTACAACTTCAATCGTATCGACTCCATACAGTGCACCATTTCGATAATAATAAGAATTACCAACCATCAAGATATTTCAATATAAGACAGAACAATTCAAATGATCGACACTCACCCTCAACAATTTCTCTGAACAACCTCTGGGATCGATTTTGGTCAAGGTATAAATTATCATCTATAGCTGTCCTCAAACACTTATCGCAAAATTCCATCTGTATGTATAAATAAGCAATCTTTTCCACAGTTTTAATGTCTTCTTCAATAGTTTCTTGTTCTTGTCCTGAGGACGAACTATTCGATAACTCATCATTAGAATCCCTTTCAAATACTATTCCATCCGATTCAGAATCTTCTTTCGCACTGAAATGTGGAAATTATTTGATTATTTATGTTATTATTATCTGTATAAAGGTAGTTGAATAGCTTACATAAATTTAACTAAAATAACAACAAATCAAATTGCAGACAGCTTCGCAACATCTGAAACAATTGTCATTCTCCATAATTACGTTTCTATTTAATATGGTGTATATGAAGTTTTTTTTGCATGAATGAATGAATTGTATTCTTCCGTGTAACGTCACAAAAGTACATAATTCAGAAAATATACAAGCCTGAAACTGTATATTTGCATCCTTCGAAAATATAAAGACCATTCACCATAATATTTGCAGTAGGGAGGCAAATAATCTTTTTTTCAGTCACTATCTCAGTCAGTTTTTCAACTCTAAGATACTGTAGGACATATGATTGACTATATGTCAGATAACAGTTGAAGTTTATTAGCAATCCCTCATCGAGATGACTTCACCAGGAAAATAGCAAAAAAAACTTTATTCAATTTCGAGCAAACATACTTGATATGAAAATACAATCAAAGATCTGACTTGAAACCCTCATATAAACGTAAGGGGACAAAGCGACTGATAATTCATTATCGATTTTACCAGATATAGTCTAAGAGGCCAAGACACTGAACCTATAATGATAGGGCTCCCAAAAGTAATACATATAATTCCATATTTCATTCACAGGAGAACAGGAAATGGCCCTTCTGCCATGTCTAGGACCGGCCAACGCTATTAAAAAAAAATGAGTCTAAAAATTTTTTTAAAGGTTTCTGTAATGATAAGTCTCTCGTATTGTGATTGTTCCTCCAAAAAGGAAAGGGATAGGACTATATGAAAAAGCAGTGCTGCCTTTGAAAGTCGCCATCCGCGCAACTGATTATGCGTTTCAGTTCGGTTTCATGAGCAATCGGCCGTTTTATTTCGATTTGTATTATTGAAATAAGCCAGCCATTACCACGAACAATGGACTTTACATGTCGTTGATTGTTTAAACAGATGAAATCGCATATTTTATGCGATGTTTTTCGATTTTTCAGTAATCTTAACTGTTTTTTTATACTCAATCAACGACAGTAGAATCCATTGGTCGTGGTGGTGGTGGTTGGCGTTTTTCCTAATACAAATTGAAAAGATCCGACCGATGGCTGATAAAACCGTATTGAAACGCAAAATCGGTTGCGCGAAGGGCGACTTTCAGACGCTGTCGTCGCCATGTTATCCACTGATTGGAAAAGGCAGCAATGCTTCTTCATATAATACTACCCCTCCCCTGTTTGGGAAAACAATCATAAAACGGAATACTCATCACCCAAATAGCACAAGTACGTCCAGTGGACGTACTGCATATGTACGGTGAGGATGCATTGTACGTATTTAGGACGTACTTTTGTCTCCGACAGACGTACATAAGACCTCCCTGCGACTTACCGTTTCCGCATAGTCGGTAATCCCAGGTACGTACTTTTCTAGTCCACACAGGACCTGAAATGTACAGAAAGGGGAACTGTTTGGGACATTCCGAAAACGTACATTTTCCATTCTGTATGCGCTATCCCAAGTAGAACAAACATATTTGACGATCATATTTTCAATATTACGGAAATATTAACCTTATATTGTAGATGGATATCAATAGTGGCCACAAAAAAATGTGAACATTCGGCGATATTAGATCAATATTCGAAAACAACGTAATGATATATCATATGATATCACTTAATGAATCTAAGTTTTCATATTCGGGATTATTCATTTCTTTTTTACCAAATAGTCAAGTTGGAAATTTTACTCATTCACGTGTACTAACCATCTAACCGAATACTTACCTGGAAAAAGACCTGGCTGCTGCGGGTTTCGAACTCTCGACCTTTCCTATGGAGATATTATTGTCGACCACTGTTACGCTCTACGGCACGGAGACACTTGTTTTTAAGAAGGAGTTGGGTGCTATAGATGTGATGACTTCAAGTTAGTTTTATTCGAGATAATATTAAAATTTTAGAATGTTCAGTAACAAAGGAAATATATTCGAAAAAACACTAAAGGATCACTGTCTCATGCGGTTTTGGAATATCAAACTTGCTGTGCAAAAAATTCTGTATGTAATTTTCTGGTATTTAAATTCACCACATGTCGATGTTTCAATTTTTCCAATTTCTTTAGGAATAATTCATTATGAATATTGCATTACCAATATTGATATATGTTTGAATACACTAAGTGATCACTCTCAAAATCCCAATACCCCTTGAAGCGAAAGGGACCCAATCCGTACGTACTTGGGAGGTCCAAACAGTATGTACAAAAAAGTACGTCAACGAGACGTCCAGATAGTATGTACATACGATTTCCAAAAATGTACGTCATTACTATTATGTCCCGCAAACGTTTCGAAATATATGTATCTGAAAGGGACTCAATATGTACGCACCTGGAAGGTCCAAATAGTACGAACATAGTTCTTCCAAACATGTACGTAAATGATACGTCTGAGCAGTACGTACATGGGATTCACAAAAAAACACGTCATTGGTATGTCCCTAATTCATTCCGAAAAGTACGTACCTGAAGAGGAGTTAATGTAAACGTATCAGGGACACTTAATAAAGTACGTACATAGTACTTCCAAGCATGTACGTTTTTATTACATTCCGATTGGAACGGGACCAAGTATGTACCTACATGGGACGTCTAACCAGTACATACATGGTACATCCGGTAATGTACGTTCTTCGAATGTCTCCTATCCGTCCCGGGACGTATCGACGTAACTGGGACATAAATGGTTCGTCTTCAGGACGTCGTGTGCTATTTGGGTCATTACAGAAACCTAAAAAAAAAAATTTTTTTAAATTTTTTATAGCGTTGACCGGTCGTAGACATGGCATCAATGTCATTTTGTGTTCTTCTATGAATGAAATGACGAATTATATGTATGGCTTCTGGGAGCTCTATGATTATAGGTTTAGTGTCGAGGCCTCCTAGACTAATATCACTGACGTTTCTAGACACAATAATTCAATACCTTTTGTGCCAATATCTCCTAATATAGCTGTCAAGTTAGGATCTTTGACAACCCAACTGACTTCTAACTGAAGCTGCCAACACTTTTCACTGAACTCTCTTTAATAAACTACACTGAATTCTATACTAGACTCCCAACTAGACCCTGCTCTCTCGATAACATGTCTTACTTATATATGTTATTTGAACAGAGAAGATCCTTCTATAACTCGTCCACTTTCGACTCGAACGCCCAGAACGCTTCGAGAAACGTCCAGCGTTCTCCTGTTACACAGTCCAGACCAGCTCCATGATTATGCAAATGAGCGCTATTCTATTTATGAGCGACACAGTGGCGGTGCTGGGGGATTTTGTAACAATACTTTATGATTGCAACTGAATTCAAGCAAATATTCACTCACTTCGAATAAACATTCCCAATAAAAAACTATTTTCATGATGTCATTTCGATGTTTTGATCGGTTTCTTTTCTAAGTGTGTTCTTATTTTTATTTTGTAGATATTTTTTGTGAATATTCCTGTGTAAGCATTAGCTTCTTGTAATCAGTAACTGAATTAACAATAATGCCTCAAAAACTGTTTTGAAAACTGTTCATTTCCGATGAATCAAGTCACAGAACACAGAAATAAGTTTACAAATGTAACAGCCGCCTTCCCGCGTAAAATTTAGAAGTTTATGGACAACGACGAACGAAGGTGCTGATGGCGAATATTTTGTTCCATTAGGGAGTGAAGATGCTGAATCGCAGACTACCATTTCAATTGTCTTTGAAGTTTATTTGACACGCAATGCGATCTTGACATTTTGAATAGTATATAAAGCATAAAATTTGAATTCATTCCGACACATTTCCTAGTTCGAGTTGCTTTGGCAAACATACTTTTTGAAAATATTCGAATTTTTCAATAGATACAAAAAATATCTTTAATTTGAGCTCCGTTTTCATCATCACTATTCACTGAAATCAGAAAAAACGTCAATATTAAATAATTCCTGGATGATTTGAGAAATGATCGTTATACAGTGTTCAAGTTCTTTTAGATTAGAAAAAATACCACCCACTATTGGAGCAGCTGTGCAACATTCGCATATCTTCTGTTTCAAAAGTAGTTTAGAAATTAACTAACTGCAACTAAGTGGGGCTGGTGATTCATTCATACCCTATACGTTGTTAAAAATAATTTCTTGTGCCCGCAAAACAAGTTGTGAGCGTAATCGATGCGGGTGCCGAAAACATAGACTGAAATGTACAGATTCATGTAAGAAAAACTACGGTGCAGACAAATCAAATGTTGATGTAATTTCTGTCAACTTTGACGAATCTGAGGACATTGGGGACGATATCGAACAGCCAGGTCTATGCTCAAACCTACAAACCTAATCATTGAACGAATTCAGTGATAATGAGGAGACGTTTGAAGATCAAGAAATTTTACATTCAGATGTAGATTTCGATGAAATAATTGAACAAAAGGTCAAGACCCGCTTGAAATAGTTTTATTATGCCAGTCTCGTTCGTAAATTTTGTAAATGTCACCGTGAAAATTTTGAAAATTATAATAATTCTCCAAAAACATTGAATTTTGAATTATTTCATTAAAAATTCCTTATAAATCTATATGTAGGTATAACCGAACCAATAAATTCACAGAGAAAACTTGATAAGGATATAAGGAGTCTACTAGCTTCTTCAAAATATACATGGAGTAATACTCACCATGGCGCCCAGTCCACCTCTTCGTCACTAGATTCATCATCCGAATAACTAGCTGTAGCCGCTTGGGACTCGGGGTATGCGAGGTCTACACTAGGAGCACGTGCTTCAACTCCATTATTTGGTGTTGTCTAGGAGAAAAAAAATGTTCGTACATTATTTTTTGGTATTGTTCATTCTTGAGAATTTCCTTCATGTTGACTCAACATTGTTGAGGCGATGACACGGGTCGGTCAGACCAGAAAAAACCAATGGCAAGATTTTTCTAGTAGTGAAACCGTTAATTCAGCTCTGGAGTGTATAGTGTATTTTCTCGCTATGTCAAGAATGCGAAAAGATATAAAAAGTTTCAAATGAAAGTTATATAACAGTATGCGATAAGATATGAAATAGTTTGAAAGGAAATTTATACGACACCAGGAAGGCAACATTTTGAAATTTCAGGTAAACATTTTTCTCGTGAAAGCAAATGAAATATATTCTTCAATGGAACAACCCTTTTGTTTTTCTATCAACACAATATTCCTGTAGTGCCCCGCTCAATCCAAATTTGTTCCTGCCCCAATGCGCCGTTGCCAAGTTCCATTCTTTTGAATTCGAAAGTGAAGCCGGCTCTGAATATAACAGCTGTGATTCAGTCGTTTCATGGTTCTCGGTAGTGTAGAGGTTAGTATATTCGGATTTCAAAGGGAAGACCGGGGTTCGATTCCCCGCCGGGCCACCGTGCTGAGTAATCGCACGTTAAAAGGTGGGGCTTCGTTGATCCATTGCTCTCATAAGTTTCGACTTATGAGGGTTGACTTTCGTCAGCTGGTTAACGGAAACGAACAATTTTAGAACAACAATTTTTTTAGAACAATCTGAAAGTTATTAGATGAGGTGGCTCAGAGGACACCGAAATAGCATGTAATGGCCCGAGAAAAGTTCATATTTCTACAGGAAGCTTCGAATACTACTTTGGTATTCGTCTCGTCAACTTCAGTTGAAGTTTATGCGATTTTTTCAAACGAAACACCCTGTATATTAACCTGTAGAATTATTGAAATTATCTATCGGGATAACAACATTTTATATGTTATTCTTAGGCGTTCTTTCATAATCCGAGTGTTTCAAATTATTTTCAAAAAATTTAGGACAAAAACATTTCAGATTCAGAACAAAAGGACCGACAATAATCACACTAATAATACATTTTCAAAATGTTTTCCACCTTGTTATATAATAGTTACTTATTCATTCCGGAAAGTAATACATCTTTATAGAATACGTTTTTCCAGAATAATTAATTAACCATAACTTAACACTATTATTCTTCGAGCCACGTTCGCATAGAGCATATTGGTAGTCACGCCCTTTTCGTGCTACTACTCACTACTTGCAAGAAAAAAACCTACAAAAAATAGTTACATCAAATCGCTCACTCACTGTGCCTTGGACAGTGATTGCAGGTGAATATTTTATTGGAAAAACATCGAAACAAAAATAATCGGAAATTTAATGAATAAATGAAGAGGAAATTGAAGAAGATTGATTGCCGGTTGAACTTACTCTCCTTATATGGTATTATAAAAGGGTTTCGAATATATCCAAGATCAACGCTTGGACACATACGAAAGAGAAGCTGAAGAACAAGGTTGCAGGGAAGAGAAGGAAACTGAAGAACGACAATGCAGAAAAGAAAGTGAGGCCGAGAGACAGCGAAGAGAAGATACGTTCCTGAGAATATTCCACGATTTGAAGGAAACCAAAGTCGGTAGAGATGAACCGAAGTCAGGAAAAATAGAGAGCAGCTTAGGGGGCAAGTCAAGGAAATGAAAGAACAGCTCTAGAAACAAGTCAAGGAAGCGAAGAAGAACTGCGCAAGAAATTAGGGCGAATCGAAGAAACGGAAAAAGACCTGCTACGCCAAATAAACCAAGTCATCCTCCGACTCGAAGGGCGACATCCCTCATGTTGGCCTTGAGGGAGGAGGCACCAGAAATACTTTAAGTCATCCCAGTTAACAAGCAGAGGGATTATGAAGCAGTCGTAACGACTCTGGAGGTCAGGTAGGGCAGTCAGTACCAGATATAAGTATGCCAGAGCCAGCTCTGGTCAAGAACTTAAGGAACATCAGTGACTCTGCTAGAATATGGGGCTGACATTGTAAGACTGGCCAATTCAGTCAGCAGTTATGTGTTAACAGCTTTATAGATGAGTTCAAGAACATCAAAATGCAGCAGATTGAGGTTGGGACGTCACCGTACCCTGTAAGATGATCTTTACTATGCTCTTGAGTTCGAAGCTGCCAAGAATACCTCCAGACAGTGTCGAAAAGTTCATCAGGACAGGACCATCACTGAAAAAAATGAAGAGAGCCTGGGTAAACTTCCAGCAAAACTGATCAAAAAGCTGGATGCTTCGGAGAAACGCTCGCCAACGGAAGTACCTGATAACAACCGAAAGGAGTGGCCAAAATACTGCAGCTGTGGCACAAAAAGCATTTGAGACGTGACTGCCGAGCTCGACCAAGGTCCGACGAAAGAAAGAATTGGCGACGTACGGCACCCGAACAAGAACAGGGAGGTTCTGAAAACTCCGCTCAGTCAATGTGAGGGGGCGTACATTGGCTCATCTATCCCAAGCCCTAAGGTTTTCAAGTTACACAATAAAACGTGATGGCAACAGTTTAGTTGCTGATGGGGTCCTGAAGGACCATCCGTGCTGTTTCTCTATCAATACGGAAGCCACCAAATCAGTGATGAATGACAACACTTTCGACAAACAAAATATTATAGGACTACTACGTGAACACCCATTTTGGAAACAGCCAGTGGAGATAAGATCAACGCGTCCGGAGAGCGCGCCAAGTCAGGATTGGACTTGGAGACAGAGGCTAATGTTCTGGTGGCTGATATCGTCGACGATTCTATTCTTGGCCTTGACATCATGACTGCCCATGGTTCATAGTCGATATAAGAACAGAACTTTTAATGTCGGAACCGAAGAGATCCTTTTAGCTGTAACCGACCAACAACCTGGAACCATTGAAATTGTGGTAGCAGAAGATTCCACAATCCCACCGAACTGCGAGGAAAACGTCGCTGTTGAAGATGTTGGACTGGATGGCTTGAAAGGTAGTGGCTGGACGGCAAATACCGAATTTGGAAAATTCCGGTACTTTCCAGAACTGTAGTAACGAAGTGGTTCCATTGAGAGTGGCCAATCCAAAGGCCAACAGGATCACACTATCATACCCATGAAGGAACAGGTCATCGGAGTATGCGAACCTGTTGCAAAAATTATAACAATAGAAGAACAGGACCCATTATTTAGCAGTCAACAGGTTCGAGCACAACTCGTGGCCACTTTCGAAGAATCATGGAGCCACCTATCGTAGGATGCTCTCATCGAACAACCACCAAGGCCACGATCCATTTAGAAAACAAGAGGAAGCCACAGCCATCACGAAAGAAATGTTACAAGGGGTAGAGGAATCCAGTAGTGCTTGGTCGTCGCCCGTAGTAATGGTAATCCAGAAGTATGGATCAATAGGATTCTGTGAGGACTGCAGAAAAGTCAACGTTGTCATAAAAAAGACAGCTTTAGATGACGACCTGATGTACTTGCCAACTATACACGGTTCTCAACGCTGAACCTGAAAAGTGGATATTGGCAGGCGGCGGCCATCCCGACTATAAAGAGAAAACGGCATTTTCTACAGGCAATGGACTCTACCAGTTTCGAGTTATGCCATTTGATCTCTGCAATACATGGAAGACATGCATGGTGATAGAAAAAACTTTTGACGAACTGTCAAATCTGAAAGACTTCTTCAGCAGGGTTCAGCCCCTAGAAATGCATCCTCTTCCAACCGGACGTTAACTTCCTGGGGCAAGGATATGGCAGTACAGAAATGGCCAGTACCAAAAACCAAGTACGGAGTCAGAAGCTTCCTGGGACTCTGTAGATACTACCGAGTGTCAGCAAGATTTTAGTACACTTAAGAGAGACCTAACTACTATTTTATCACTGGCATACCCGAAGGAAGGCGGCTTTTCATCTTTGATACGGATGCCTTCCAGTATGGCTTTGGAGCCGTTTTATCCGCGGTAAAGAAGTCGTTATACGGTATTTCAGTAAAACGTTGGGGAAGGCAACAAAAGAACTACAACGCGACTAGAAAGGATCTTTTCGCAGTTGTCAAAGCCGTAGAATACTACCATTCATCCCTTAACGGCCGGAAGTTCCTGGTTAGAAGAACTCACCAATTGGCGTTGCAGTGGCTCTTCAACTTCAAGACTCCTGAGAGACAGCTTGCACGATGGCTAGAAAAACTACAAATATTGGAGTTGGCAATACGCCATCGCAAAGGAAGATATTATAGAAATGCAGTCAGTCTCAGTCTCAGTCGAGAATACCTTGGCTGGAGAGGGGCTGGATGTTTTGTAGCGCCAGGAGACGAAAGATGGATGGCCTACGCACGACGATGGATATTTATACACAGTTACAATAGGCGCCAAGATGAATTCGCCGACAGGGAGGTTGTAACAAATCACGATAGGTACCAAGGACGACGAAAATGGCCTGAAAAAGGATGCGGTGAGGTACGCACAAAAGCAAGACTCAGTATATATTCGAATATTTTTTTTCCTTGGATATGAAAAAAAAAACTTCAGAGTTTCGGTTTTACGATAAATTGGTTTATTTGCCCCGATACGCAACTGGAATATTATGAATTTGTAGATTCGATTAATAAATTTATTTATAAATGCGTATACTTCCCCAAGGCGACGTTTCGGATGATTTTTTCATACATAGGCGTGAAAAGGAGACAGACTAACTTCCGGAACATCGCCAAGGGGAAGTATACGCATTTTATAATAAATTTGTTAATCCAATTTCCAAATTCATGAAAATACAATATGTAACTGACAAAATAGTCACTCAATTTTGCATCTTTTTGTAGTTTCATATTGGGACAAGTCTACCAATTTACCCTAGAAGCAGATATTATAAGAAATTAAAGTTTTTTTTTCATTTCGGGGGGAGGGAAAAACCCAAAAAAATGATTTCAAAGCAAGACAGATCTGAGGACAATCCGGAAGTGGATCCAGTAGAAGACTATTGGCTTCAATGGGACTCGCTGAGTCTTCGAGATGACTTAATCACTCGGAAATGGAAAAGTCTTGATTGGAAAATGGTCCCTTATCAAACGATTCTTCCATGAGCATGCAAACCAGACGTGCTCGAAGAGGATAATGACAGCCGTTCTGAAATACACTTTGGGGTAAACAGAACACTGGCTAGAGTACGCGAGGGGTCTACTGGGCAAACTTTTGCCAGGGTGTGGAGGAGTCGTGCTAATGATTAAGAAGGGGTACCAAAACAAGGCTCAGAGAAAAATTGAAGCAGTACCTTTCAAAATGTCCATTCGGAAGGATCGCAGTGGATATACCAGGACCATTACCCATGACAAGTTATAAGTATATAAGTACCTGATGTTCATTATGGACTACTCAAAATGGCCTGAAGTTGAATCTGTACCTAACCAAGAAGCGAAAACGGTCGCTGAAGCTTTGCTACAGAATGTAATCTCCAGACATGGGATACCCTTAGATACCCACTCTGATCAGGGCCGTAATTTCGAATCGTGCATTGAGAGGGAGATGATGGCCCTACTAGGGATGAAGAAAACAAGACCAACAGCTCCTCTTCGCCAGTCGGATGAAATGAAGTTCTCAACATGAAGCTACCGGGTGTACACCCTCCATGTTGCTATCTGGTGCGGAGTTGAAAGTTCCAATCGATTTGATGTTTGGCAAACTTGGGGCTGATATTGTGACTGACTCTGTGGAAGAACTGAATAAGAGATTGAGGACTGACCATGACTTTGCCAGATCGAAGTTGCAGAAGACCAGCGGCAAAATGAAGATCAGCTTCAACAAGAAGTCGATGCCGATAAGCTTCAAGGGGGAGGGTGGGGGGGTATATCAGCCCAAGCAAAAAAAAGGATTGAGTTCCAAGTTACAGCGGCCTTGGGAAGGACCTTATTTAGTAAAGAAGAAAATGAACGACCTAGTCTATCGGATCCAACTATAACCTCGAAGCAAGCCGAAGGTCCTCCATATAGAAAGACCGAGCCCCTACAATGAACGTGACCTGCCAATATGGAATAATTAGACGAATGTTGTTAGGGGTGAAAAATTTCAGGAAGGGGGTAGTTTTACGAATTTGACGATCAACAAAACGATACGAAACAAAACGATAAAACCCTTTCTCTAAGCCCATGACTTCTTTTACGCCTATGCGGGCTATGCAAGTGATTCGTAGAAATTTCGAGAAAGATCGATGCCCGTTCGAGAACGGAAATTTCCAGGCGCATTAGCTTATATAAAGCGGTACGAAGAGCAGCAGCAGGCAGTTGAATACCGACATCGAGATCGAGCAAATAAATAGGCGAAAGAGTGCGATACTCCAGTCTATGACGGTGAAAAAAGTGTAAACTGTGTATTTATCCCATACAGCACCGATTCGTATGAAAATTTGGATATAGGTTCTACTTACCCTCTTTTCCAAAATCTACCCCGTGCCGAGGGTTGCTTTCTCCCTGGGGGTGGAACCCACCCCTTCTTGGGGGTGAATATTTTTTCATTGGAAATGAGTGCGGAAATCAATAGATTGACTGATTCTAAGCACTTTTCATTCGATGGAGTTTTTTCTGAAAAGCAATACTTTTCGACTTATTCGCGAGTGAATTTGTCAGTTTTCAGTAAAAAAAAAACACATTTTCAGATCAATTTTCGCGAATAACTGGAAAATAATGCATCTGATCGACAAACATGCGGGAAGCAAAATTATAGCTTTTGAAAAAACAAAGGCGATTTTTTATTTGTGATGTATGCAAACCCACTACAAACTGAATGATTGCTTGTTGAAAGTTGATAGGTATTTTCAAACGCCAAAATGGAAAGTTTCTACGTACAATAACCAAAAACGAATGCATTTTTCGGGAAAAACTAGTTGGACCTTTTCTGAAGTCCTTGAAAAATCCTCCATTTTTGTTATTCATAACAGTTTCTAGCATCAAAACTGACCGATGTATGAAGGCAATAATGTTGAATCCTATTTTTTCGTTGAAAAAAAATTGTGAATAACTCATCCTCTCTTCTCATTCCTTCGAAAAAAATCGTTGCTACTCCATAATTCACTTCATTCATGTTCCTTCAATGAGTTCTGAGTTTTTCATCAATTGAAAGTACGTAGTTTTGGAAAAAAATTGAGACTGAAGAGAAAAAATTATATACGTAATTCAGCGAAAAATCACAATTTCTTTGAAATAGGTAACTCGAAAAGTATTGATACATGCAAAATTTTCTAGAGTACAAAATTGTAGGCTATTCTTCTCTGAAAATTTCGGTGTTTCATTCTTTCTGCAGGATGAAAATAGAGTAAGATATGGCCAGTTAAATATTGTGAGGGTTCGCGCAAAGTACCTTTTTTAAGCCCTTTCAGCATGACTCTTCTCAAAAATATAATCTGAAATAAAAAATAATGTGAATGAGCTTATAGCTCTTGAAAAAAGCTACAAAATACTTTTTTGGTGGATTCAATTGCTTGAAGACTAAGCGAGTTATGGGAAAAAACCAAAAACAATTTTTGTAGAAATTGGAGTATGTACATTAGTATATTGAAGAATACACATAGTAAATATATTTTAGGCCTAGTGGAACTATATGTATATTATATATGTATACAATGTGGTCCACTAAGTCTGCAACAAATGGGAAACTTTTTTATTATCGATTTCTCAGAAAATTTTATTCTTGACAAAAGTTGGTGCATGTTCCAAAACTATACCAAGTGTACCTGAAATGGCTTTATGACAATCACCATACAGGATAGGCCAAAAAATATAAATTTCGTTCAAGAGTAAAGTACCCTTATTTCAGAAAATATAGAAATATGTTGAGGAGAAAAGTTGCTTAGAATTAAAAGTTATGTTCAGATACGAAGTCATGGCCTGCTATTCGATTTTTTTTTCTTTTGGAAAATTTTGAATTACCCCCGTATGATACATATTTTTACTATTTTGATTCAATATGTATTTGAAGTAGCTACAATCAAATCGGTTTGGAGTATTTCTTATCAAATTAAAGTGAATTTGTATAATTTACATGGATTTGTATTTTTTTAGGTGACCGTCAACTTCTTGTTTGTTGCAACGATATTTAACAGAACTCTAAAATAACACAAATATTTTTATGTAGTTAGTAAAGTATTTGCCTCGTTAAAAAAAGTATTGTTGTTATTTTAGAGTTCTGTTAAATATCGTTGCAACAAACAAGAAGTTGACGGTCACCTAAAAAAATACAAATCCATGTAAAGTATACAAATTCACTTTAATTTGATAAGAAATACTCCAAACCGATTTGATTGTAGCTACTTCAAATACATATTGAATCAAAATAGTAAAAATATGTATCATACGGGGGTAATTCAAAATTTTCCAAAAGAAAAAAAAATCGAATAGCAGGCCATGACTTCGTATCTGAACATAACTTTTAATTCTAAGCAACTTTTCTCCTCAACATATTTCTATATTTATTTATTTTTTGATTGTAGCTACTTCAAATACATATTGAATCAAAATAGTAAAAATATGTATCATACGGGGGTAATTCAAAATTTTCCGAAAGAAAAAAAAATCGAATAGCAGGCCATGACTTCGTATCTCTTAGTGGACCACACTGTATATACATAAAGTTCCACTAGACAACGATTTTTTCCAAAGGGGGGGGAAGCAAGGATGACTTATTCACAATTTTTTTTTCAAGGAAAAAATAGGATTGAACATTATTTCCTTCATACCTCGGTCAGTTTTGATGCTAGAATCTTTTATAAATAACAAAAATGAAGGATTTTTGAAGGACTTCAGAGAAAGTTCAATTAGTTTTTCCCGAAAAATGCATTGGTTTTTGGTTATTGTACATATAAACTTTCCATTTTGGCGTTTGAAAATACCAATCAACTTTCAACAAGCAATTATTCAGTTTGTAGTGGGTTTGCATACATCACAAATAAAAAATCGCCTTTGTTTTTTTCAAAAGCTTCAATTTTGCTCTCTGTAGGTTTTTCGATTAGATGCATTATTTTCCAGTTATTCACGAAAAAGGATCTGAAAATGTGTTTTTTTTTACTGAAAACCGACAATTTCACTCGCGAATAAGTCGAAAAGTATTGCTTTCCAGAAAAAACTCCATTGAACAAAAAGTGCTTAGAATTAGTCAATCTATTGATTTCCGCACTTATTTCCAATAAAAAAATTTTCACCCCCAAGAAAGGGTGGGTTCCACCCCCAGGGAGAAAGCAACCCTCGGCACAGGGTAGATTCTGAAAAAGAGTGTATGTAGATCCTGAATACAAATTTTCATGCGAATCGGTGCTGTAAGGGATAAATACACGGGAAAATGGTCATAGACTGGACTACGATAGTTATTTAGGTGATTTATTGAGGTGTGTATTAGCTATTCAAGTGATTTGTTGAGTTTGTTAAAATAAAGTTGTTCGTGTCACTTGTTCTAGAACCCAGAGAAAAACGTAACATGTTATTACATATAAATGATTCTGTAATCTGAGCAAACGGCAGATTCTCGACCTGGGAATGAAGACGATCAGAAATATATGGGAAACATCGGTCTACAGGAAACCAACGCATACTGGACAATACCTGAATGAGCAATCCATCAATCTTCGAAGCGGGGAATCCACAAGTATCTGGTTGATCGGGCAGTCAATTTCTGCAATACCAAAAAGAGTCTCGACAAAGAACTGAACAACATAAGGATTTTCAGAAGAACGGCTACTAGAAGTTAGAGGATCAGACAATGGCCCGTCGAACCAAAGGAATGCCAAGGAGATAGGAGGGAAACACACACGATACGCAGCCAGCTCACAAAAACTCGATTACCGAATAAAAACTGTGACAGCAAAAACTGCGTTTACCAGATACCATGCGAGTGCGGCTAATCCTACATAGGATAAACCAGAAGACCATTGGATGCGAGAATATGTGAACATAAGAAAAACACACGAGAAACCACGAAATGGAAAATAGGGGAGCATTTTTGGACAAACCACTACAGCATTTAATGGTCTGATACCGTGTTCATACACAGGGAGGAGTACTGGTTCAGAAGAAAATTCAAGGAAGCTGCCTACATTCTCAATAACGATGCATTCAGTCACCTCTGCGTAACAATCCTGAATGTGTGGAAACCACTTATCCAACGGATGGGGCATCTTCGGCTCGACGAAGAGAATTTCGCGTCAATAATGTAACGCTGCGACGCACACGTTCGTTACTTGAATTTAACTATCCTTTAAATTTATATGGATCTAGATCTTCTCTTGCATGCATGCTTCCACTGGCTAAACTGGTCAAATGACAAGATGAGGGATTTTATTAGTGTAAGAGGTTGCGAATTTGTATTCTAAAATATAATACAAAAGGTTGGTGAAATTTTAGCGAGAATTCAATGACTTCCTGGAGTGTACCTACCTCAAAACCTGAGTGTTTTAATGGAAATAACTATCTTAGTAATGTGTGTAATTCGTGTGTCGGTGTATTTCAATCAGATACCTTATTGCCTTGCACTTTCAGCTCGACTAGTCCGATAATATTGTGCATTAATGTCTACATATTGTGTATGATCTTTTCTGACGAATAAACTATCCATCTAACTCGTTGAACATTATAAATCCAACTTTATTATGTTGCAGTCATGTGTCTGCAACCGAAAGTTGAGAACAACTCTCAGAAAAAAATAATTTCCTTTTCTCAAGACATCTAAGAAAAATATGTGTATATGGATGTGAGTACAACAGAATATTTGTTCATTAACTAACAAGAAGGTGATAAAGAGAAGAGAATAAGTACAATCCTGTGAACTTGCAATGTCATAATATAAAATTATTTTCAATCGTTTGTGAATTAGCATTTTCAAGATATTTTGTTACAAAATCATACAAAACTGAATTGACAACCCATATAAATGACAGTTCAGAGTGGTTTCTTCTGAAAACCAATGATTTCGTTCCTCGTGATTGGTGAAAGTCATATCGTACTTTGTGTGGATATGAAATCACATCAGTTCAGTTTACTGGAAATTGCTCAACTATCTGTAGTGTAGACTATAAAAAAATCTGCATATTTATGAGTGCTCCTCAACGTCAGAATTAGAGAGATATTTTAACGTTTTCTTCACACTTAGTCGGCTAAGAGGAGGATAGTTTGTGGAATGGTAAACTGGTTCATATTTTTATTATGTACATCACGCCAAAAGAAGCTTTCAGAAGATATTGGGGATCTTTCATAATTTCAATTGTGAACAAAAATTGTCAAATATATATTTTTCTGTAGTTATTTGGGTTGTTAACCTCCTAACCTACTGAAAAATTCAAGAATTAATATTGGAATCTATACAAGTGTAAAGAGGCAGAATTTTGAAAACCAACATAAAAATGAAGTTTTTGTGAATGAGTTTTGACTTTTCAGGGTAGTTCAGAAATCTGCTTTTAACACTTGTATAGATTCAAATAATAATTCTGAATTTTTCCAGATTATACTACGAAAAAAAAAATTCTCCACCATGAAAAATGACTTGACTTTCAAACAGTACTTGTCAAATGTAATAATTTGGACTTGTGACTAAGGTGATGAATTTCATGCCTGAAATTCTCGAACCTTACAAGGTATTTTTTGTTCTGAGAGCAGTAAACAAAAAAAACGAAGTTTTTTGATGCAGAATTATTCAACAATGAAAAGGCCAAACCATCTGTTTCATCTCAAAGTTAAATCTCCATAAGGCGCCTTCCCAAACTCTACCCACAAAAATTTTTTGATGTTATTACTTACTGATGACCGATTGTCCTCCATTGAAGATTCATTAGAATCGGTATTTGATGCCTCTTTGGGGGTTTCACTTTCAATCCAGGAGTTATAGTACCGAACCACATTTTCATGATTCAATATAGAAATAAACTGGACTTCTCTTACTATTTTTTTATGCAGAGATTTGCTTTTCGTATTGATCTTTATTCGTTTTATGGCATAGCGACATCCATCCAGCTTATTCTCCACCTAAAATTGAGCGATGTAATGAAGTAAAACGGAATCGATGAATCTTTTCCAGCGTGTTACCAAACCCGACAAGATAAAAAACGAACTTTTCCAAAAAAAAAAAACGAAAGGCAACATACTTGACGTCTGTGTTCAAGCAGAGATGAAATTTGTTTGAATTATAGCTTGCACTCAGTACCACAGAGTACATTGAAGAGATATATAAACGCCAGTCGTAGGCGATCTCTCAATTATCAGGTACAATCAATAATATTCCACCATTGGTAGTTTATCGTAGTTACATCGTATGTTTTTCGGGCTTGAGGGCCGTGTCCTGTTCCGTTTGAGTTCCGGAGCTTTCGGCTGCATCTGCGGTAGCCATCTTCAGTAGCGAACTCCTTCCTGTGAGTCTACTATGACTAATGGCAAATCTGGAGGTACTTGTTCGTTAATATCTTGTGGTCGAACCCTGTTCTATCGTACGTCGGATTCTGTACTTCTGTCTGGTTTTGTCATCAATGTCTTCAGAACGGGATGCCAAATTTTGGTTAAGGTTATCGAGAAGGGCGTATTTGGCTATAGCTGATTTTTCAGTTTATCCCAACCGAAAATTTCGACTGTGCTCACTAATCAGTGCCTTGAAACTACGTTTGGTGGTTCCTACATATACTTTTTCACATGAGCACAAAATCCTATATACCCCAGCATTCGATATAGGGTCTCTTGGATTTTTAGCAGACCTCAGATGTTCCTGTATCTTCCTCGTGCGCTTGTAAATTGTTTTCATGTTATGCCTTTTCCAGATTTTTCCAATGCGATCTGTGTTTCCCCTTAAGTAGGGCAGAGAAGCGGTTCCTGTTGGTGCAGTTTCGTCCTTTGTTTCAGGGTGTGGGTTCTTGGTTCTCGAGCAGGCTCTCGCATATTTGGAGGACACATTTCCAGAAGACATAGTAACACTGTTACACCATACTCTAACAAAAACGATAATCCTAATATTGAATTTGATAAGACATCAATCCTCTCAACAACAACACATTATTTCAGTCGCTTATACCGTGAAACAATTGAGATATATAAGCAAAAGGATAACTTCAACAGGAAAGAGGGACTGACTTTAAACAAAATTTGGCAGCCCGTTCTGAAGACATTGACGACCAATCCAGACAGAAGTACAGAATCCGTCGTACAACCTAACAGGGTCCGACCACAAGATATTAACAAACAAGTACTTCCAGATTTGCCATTAATCATAGTAGACTCACAGGAAGGAGTTCAACTAAGAAGACCACGCCGCTGAAGATGGCTGCCGCAGATGCAGCCGAAAGCTCCGGGAATTTATTATCTGCTTTTTACGGTTTGAAGCCGTTTATACCACATAAACAGTTATTTTCGCAACTAATAATCTTCTGGAATTTCATATTTCATTGGAGTGCAACCCATTGTACAGTTCTTAAGTGAGATCTGCGGCCACATTGCTTCATGATTACCATTTGTCAATTCACTTCGAACCCACCTATTGGTGATGCACTGGAAAAGATTCCTCGACACAAATGTATAAAGTGAAATGCACCAATAATTACTTTTATGACGTCACCAAATGCCCCTTTTCCAAGGTGCGATAAGTATTTGAAATCTTTGTTGATTCGGGACTTGCTATCATGAGGGTTTATATCAGGAGTTGTGTTTCTCTGTTCCGGAACGAGACTGGGAGATGAAAATACTACGGATTGATCGAACAATGAGTGGTCCAATAGCTGTGCAGCGGAATGCCGTTTAGATTCTTCTTTGGCAAGACATCTGAAATAAAAAAAATTCGTGCAACTTTTGGGCAAACAGGGTTCATGGCTCCCAAAGTCGTATGATTTCGATTATATTTTTCCTGAAACTTTCATCTAATCACAAAGTAGAATTCTCAAAGGTAGGGTAGTATAATTCTGATCCTCTTCGTACATTCCTTGGCCATTCCTTATATATATATATAATCATTCACTTAAGCTGTTGCGTCGAATCTGATTCTCAATATTCAAGGAAAAGAATTGAATTTTCAACCGTCAACAACCACCGAAGGCGCTGATAATACTAGTTTGATTCGAATTGAGACTGAAACGACTTGGTGTCAATTAACACTACGGAGGTAACTGACATGCATTTGAAATTTTGAATACTACATTCATTCAGGAAAAAAAAAATTGTGATTTTTGAAAAGTTTAGTTCAATTTTGAATAATGGATGAGGACAAGGATGCCTCAAAAAACATAGAGAGGGGTGGAGCAAGAAGAAAAATTTGACGAACAAATGCCTAAAACTAAATCGTTATTGAGTGCTGTTTAGTGCATAGTCACAGTTACAGAATTCTGACTCCCATTATTAATTAAACAGTTAACACCAAACGTACAAATTCCGCCCCAAAAATTAGTCGGAAAAATTTTAATTCAGTTCCCCGTCCACTATATGAAAGCCATTTTCCTTCGCGATCCATATAATATTCTATTCGTTAAATGGTATGTCTAGGGCTCTGGTTCATATAATAAATCTCTTGGAATTTGGCCCAGTATCTCATTTTAATGGCTTATATAAACATCGTATTACATTCGTTAGAGAAAAGAGATCAACCTCTCGTTTCGTATGAAGCTATGACGAAAATAATATCCAATGTCCGAATGTACCTGAAACCGCAATGAAATCACGCATACAAAGAAAGCTATTCGGCCATTGTTACACAAGGACTCAGCGAGTCCCATCAAAACCAGTAGCCTTAAACTGGTTGGTCTGGTTTACTATCTCTTGTCACTTCCCAGATAAACCTCTGGTCTAGGTCTTGTTTTCGTGCATCCCTGTCTTCTTTGTCAGGCCATTTTTGTCGTGATTGATAGGCGTGGTGACTTGTTACAACCTTTCTTTCGGCGTAATCATCCTGGCACCTTTTGTGACTTGGGACAATCATTCATCGTTGTGTGTGGACCATACACCTTTCGTCTCCTGGGCATTGGCAAAACTTGCAGCCCCTATCCAGACAAGGTCTTCTTGAGAGACTATCTGCGTTTCCATGACTTCTTCCTTTGCGATGGCGCATCTCCAAGTCGTATGTTTCAGTTTTTCTAGCCATCGTGCGAGCTGTCTCTCAAAGCTTATCAAAGATTGTAGACTTTTACGGCCGGCAGCTGATGAATTGTTAGAAGTTTCCGGGATTCTGAGCCGTGATCCGCAGGTTTTTGGGTCTGACGTTTCCTCTGCATCTGCGGCAGACATTCTCAGACATCCTTCCCTGCTGCGAGGCTTTGATTTGATGATGACGTGTCATTATTTATTAGACCTAGAATAGGACTGTCAATTAACTCTAATTGATTTTCCGAAACGAAACATCAGGCCCAAAAACCTACACACTCAGAAGCCCGGAAATTTCTAACAAATCAATTGTTTTATTGTTGAAAATATGAACTACACTCTTATTCCAGATATCAAATATTTAACCTCACAAACAAAAGAATGGCGTTGTGTGCAGTGATTTTGTTGTAACCCGGTATGTGAGAAAGAAAATGTATGATGTCAAATTTGCACTCTTTGACATGCAACAAACTTTCGAATGATGATTCTGAATCGAACTTACTTCATTAGAAAGTCACGAAAATTCGGATGAATTGAACTCGGTATGTCCAAGTCGTCTTCAGACACAGAACAGCCATTGAGGAGAGACAATATCAATACACCAAACTTGAAAATATCAGTCTTTTTTTCGTATGTACTATGGGTTGGAGATTTCAAGTCAAATAAACTTCTGTGAATGTTGTATTTAGATACTTTCACAGAACCTACAAAAAATATAGTGCATATCAGTCAAAACGTGTCACCTTGAATCTGTATATATTACAACTTTCAAAAAATGGCGAGATATGACAAAATTGATTTCAATGAGTTTAATAACACCAGAGTTAAAAAAATTTGTCAAATATGATTCTGAGCAGTACTTCTTTAACAGATGAATATTGCGCAATTGTAGGTTTAAATTTTTTTTGTCATTTTTATTCTGATTCCGATCGATCTATTTTTTTCATGTATCAAAAATTCCAATACATCCCTGTATGAACAAATGTGTTTCTTAGTAATAAACAAGATTTCCATGTGAAAATAAGCCCTTTGTATATTACCCACTTCTCATACCAACTCTCACGTTGAAAATTTGGAACGGAAATAATGGTCGAGTAATAGCTTATTCCGAAGTAGTTTCAATTCATTTGTAAAAAAAAAAATAGGTTCTCATTGTGCACTGAAATTATCATATTTATGATTCATCTGAAGTTTTTTTTAAACTACAAGAGCATTTAACTTTTGAATGATTGGTTCAATTCCCACATTGGAATCGGTGTTCGATAAAGAATTGAAAAATAAAACATTACTCAACCGTCATTCTCATTTATTTTTTTGTGGATGAGGGTCGGAACAAGGAAAGGATGGTTGATCGTATTTCACATAAAAATGTACCCCTTGACGATTGAGGTTGATCTGTTTCGCATTTTTTACAAATAAAAAATCAAATGACTTCAGGGTGACTCATTTTAACTGGTCTCATTCCAGGTATGCAGATAAATGAGATAGGTTTACCTTCTGGAGTTATATACACAGAAGTATCTTTTACATCTTTGTGGACAATATTACGCTTGTGTAGAATATTTATTGCTGTGAGGATTTCTTTCGCTATATGTTTGACATAATTCACCTCCACTCTGCAATTTACATTGTTATAAAGTGATAAAGATGAACCTGAAAAAATAGAAGAAATCAGTGATGAACGCATTAGCAAGTTGTTCAAATTACCATGATTGAATTCTTCTAAAACGTAAACAGTGATATTATTTTCATACATTTGATGTTTCATTCCGAAATATTTCGCCAAACTTTCATGTTCTAATTTTGTGAAAGAGTTCAGATCCTTCTCTATTTTACTAATTGTTGTTTTTATTTTTTCGAGATCTTTCATCTCACGAAAATTCCATTCACTTAAAAAAAACATTTCACCCGACTCTGTATCTAATCCACTGAATTCGGAGTAATCAGAGGTGTGCTCTGAAATACAAAAATATACGATTTGAAAATACAACTTCGATATATCATGTTACTTATGCAGTGCCCTCTTTGTATATTTCGAGTACCGATCCTAATAAGTTCGGTTTTTTTATGTTGACACAGAGATTCATCTACGATTTCAAGGAAACTGGTATTGGCATCATTACTCGTCCTGAAAAAAAAGCTATCAAGGACTAAGTGCTCAAATGGAGGTACAATGGATAATTTGCACAGTTTTTAGTAGGTTTATATAAATTGTTCTAAAAAAAATTGTTCATGAGTATTCATCAGTGTTCGAGGAATATTCGGTCAGAGATTTTTTGTTATTAACACATACACTGACACTGATAAACTTGTATTTTTATATCGTTAATGATGATATATCAAAACGTCGAAAATGAAATAAATGTAAATGTATCCATGGTAACATTGATAACAGCCCATGGGATCTGACCAAATTAACCAAGTTCATTGGATTTCTACGTGAGCAAAACATCTTCAGTAGTGACAGCACAAAGACACCAATGTTTACGAAATCACTTCACAACAATATCCGAGAGTACGGTGCTTGGTAACTTGCAATATGCTTAAGGAAATTGTATATGATATGACTATTCATCAAAATTCGAGGGGCACTTGAACTCAAACATTTATTAACTCATATTTTTACATAGTGAACGATGAACTATCAAATTTTTCAATTATCTTTGAAATTTTTGAATATTTGAAATGAGGAAAATGGATCGATAGCTCCGGCTCCTATATCGGTGCAGTACGATGCCAGGATTCCCTCCACTGCACTGCAATGGGGGCTTCGTCCGAGAACCTCCCAAGTCTCACTCGCTCTCAAAAAGTATGCTTGCACGGATTAACGACAAATAAATTCACAAACATATTAAAAAAAGAGTCCCAATGACACACATGGTATCCTCGTATCGTCTTCAGACGAACGTTATCAGCACGTCCGTCCGCTACTACAGCAACATCGAAACCGTAAACAGGTTCGAAAAAATGACAGTTTTCAGTATAAATGCTGTTCTAATCATCTTTGAGCACTCCGTCAAGAGATGTCAACCAACAACTTGGCAGTCGTTGGTTTCTCATAAATAAACATTTTTTCCGCACGAGTATCATACCTAGAAAGCCCAAACGAATATTCGACAGGTGTCAGTGTAGGATTATTCACAGAAGAAATTTCCGTATATGACTCGATCACTTTATTGGAACATCGTAGAAGGGTCGGAGACTTGTCTCTCTTCTATGGATATTTTATATTCTATTTTTATTTATATTTTCATTCGGTGCTCTTATGAATTGTTATCAATCGTTCCACCCTTGACAATATCTACACGACGAGTACAGAATTCCCATCCCTTTGTTGTGAATCTGGAGACCTGTCGAACCTCTCTTGCTCAGGGATCTTTTTTTAATATAACAGCCGAGCTTTGGAATTCTTGCCGAAAGAGGTCTTTCCTGAGGCTTACAAACTTCAAAAATTCCAAGTGAATGTTAATTCGTATCTTCAGTCCCTTGATTCACGCGGTGTTCTCTGAACATTACAGGGCTTTCCTTTCGTGTGAATATGTAAAAAAAGATACATGTTCGGGAAATTCAATTCTTTCATATTTTAGCTGGTATTAAGGCTGAATTTACTATCATCATCATCTCTTCAACCGAAAATACGTTGTGATATAATACTATAAAATTGAAACTTGAAACTAGTTGCTTGCTAGTTATATACAGATAATGGAGATTTCACAGAATATATGGAAAAATTCACTGAACCTTTAGAAAAAATATTGATATTATTATTAATAATAACATAGATTTGGTCAGCATACAAAATATAACCGAATATTATCTCCTATTTAAATCCCCCTCAAACACAGAGTGGCCCGAGGAAAACAGACCACCCTGAATATATAAGAAATATATTGGAATATCAAAAATCTTGAAAGCACGTAAGTGAAGGATTCGATGGGAACACATTTTTAACGTTAATTAACCTCCACTATACCTCAAGCAACGTCTCTTTTTCAAAGAGACAACATATCATGTGCGTTTCATTATTCAAAAAATCCCATCAATGATATTATTTCTCCAGAAGAACCAAGCACAAACCTTAGAAAATAGCCCTCTGTCAGATTGGCTCAAACTCATAAAGAACTTTGCATACTGAGCAAAAATCACCATGTATACGAAAAGTACCTATGCGTAGTTTCGGAGTTGTGGAACCTAAAAAATCCAGGTTTTCAATAATATTGCGCGTGTCTGTGGGCAAAATAACCTAAGAGTGAATATTCAAAGCAGCAAGTTCCATTTCAACAATTCTTCATTATTCAATTCAATTATTATTATATATTCAATATTTTTAATTGATAAAGTACAAGTATTAGGGAATAAACAAATTCGGGTCTCATTAAGATCCGTCGCGAAAAAATTATTCTCGCGAATTGTTTATTGAACCGGCCTGTATACTGATTGACATGAAGTCATTCAAGTACGTCCGATACAGTTTTAGAACGTGCACCAACTTTTGTCGGTATTCAATGTTGGACTGTGCAACCAATAAAAAAAATCCCCATTGGTTACACACCTAACGGACCACACATAGTATATTTAGGGTGGAGTGTTTCGTTGGAAAACTGTATATGCTGAATTACAAAACCAATTAGTGAAATTTTCAAAAATTTGTAGCATTCTTACGAAAGTGTATTCATATTTCAGATAGTTCAGCGGAAAACGATAAGCGAACACCTGCCATGCTTGAAATTAATTTAAAATTTGTGCATATTATCCATTAACAGAGCTTTTTCGAGTAAGTGTTTACCGTCTATTACAATCAGCATCTCCTTCACTTTCAGAAATTCGCAAATTTTCCTTTTTGCGTCTGTGCTGTGACTTCTCCATTTCAAAAAATTGTTTCTGGTTATCCAAGATATTTTGTATCTGCAATAAGTAATAAGTTAGTTGAGACTTCACTGCATTATTTTCGAGTAAGATCACCTGTCGTTTATTTTCGATTTCTTTTGCACGCTCTTCCCTTTCTTTTCTTTCTTTTTGCTCCTTGAGCATCTCATCATAAAAACTCTCTGGAGGTTGTTTGTTATTTTCGTGCAAAAATTCTTGTACATGTTGTGCAAGTGGATAGATGACCTCTTCGCCTTTAGAGGCATATGCTTTTACATCTAGTGCTTCTTTCAGTTCTGCCAATAACACATTTGATAACCCTTTAGGATTTTCTAGAGATATTGTTGGAACACTAAAAAATACAGAATATACATATATATGTATATGATGACTGGAACCGCGACTGCAATCGTTCTTCTGACGGCTCCCACTTTGGAGGCATTCTCAAGACTTCTTCGTGACTTGTCAAGATGAGAAGGGGGTTAAGGAGACTTAGGCCTCGGCACCAAGTCACGAACAAGTCTTGAGAATAGTTCCGAAGTGGGAGCCGAAACGTCGACAGAGGAACGATTCCAGACGCGGTTCAACCCGAATTCCAAGATGAGAGCTGGGGGTTAAGGAGACTTAGACCTCGGCACCAAGTAGCGAAAAAGTCTTGAGAATGGTCTCCAAAGTGGGTTGGCAAAGTCCTCGTTAAGGCACGATTCATTTTAAATCCTCTGGTCATCTATCACAATTTGTCTTCGATACGAGGACTTTGCCAACCCACATCTGATGAAGGCCAAAGCCAGAAAGAGCTAATTGTCTTGTTGTGGGATGTCGAATCGAATGCAAATTGTGATAGGCCAGAGAGTATATATGTATATATATATATATATATATATATATATATATATATATATATATATATATATATATATATATATATATATATATATATACAAAACTCGGGAATTATATTTGGGACAGCAGCAAAAGCGAAAGTGTACTCTTATAACAATATATTTCCAATATTTCGACAATCGATTGTTGTCATCATCAGGGAGCTACTTTTGGACTTTTGGCGCCTTTATAACCACAAAATTTTCATTCCTTTCCATCATTTCCACATAGTGTTTGTCACTGCACCTTTTTCATTAAAAAAAAAAGATTATAGTTTTTAATGTGTTAATGTGTTGTACTGATACGTATCAATGTTTTAAAACAATTTTACTGTGTCATCTGACTTCTTTAACCATCTCATGCGACCATCCTCACTAACAATGTAAGTAAGGATAAAAATTCTATGTCATATTTTCATTCATTAACATTATTTTGTAGCTCCCTGATGATGACAACAATCGATTGTCGAAATATTGGAAATATATTGTTATAAGAGTACACTTTCGCTTTTGCTGCTGTCCCAAATATAATTCCCGAGTTTTTTTCTTAACTTGTCAGCAAAGATTTCCTCTCCTCTCTTATATATATATATATATATATATATATATATATATATATATATGTGTGTGTATATATATATATATATGTATATATATATATATATATATATATATATATATATATATATATATATATATATATATAGGAAGGAATAGCGTTGTTCGTCTTCATTTCCGTAGTGAATTTTATATCGGGGTGGTTATTGTTAAAATGATTGAAGGTGTGATGGCCGAGCACATAGAATGCCTTTACGGTAAGGAAACTTTCAATACCACTAATACTTATTCCTCACTCCTCATCAAAAAATCCAAGCTCCTTTGTGATCTCGCCTTTATCAAATCTTGTAGTACTCATCAGGTCTTTCCCAAGGCATTCCGCCTGAAGCATCACGACACATCTCCCCACACCAGACGTTTCTCGATAATTGCAGCGTCTCCTTCATGAGGAAAACTATACATTTCACCAATTGGTCTCTTTATCAGTGCTTCAAGAAATTGTCTCTGACAAAAATTCATCCAGTCATTTGGGACACTCTTCCGAATATCCTACGACGAAGCTGAATACATCAGCAACAAAAAGACCAGTTCACAAAAGAATGAACTAACAGCTCTAATCAAAATCATCACACCTCTCCCACCAGCAGCAGATCCTACGGTAATAGTTCACAACTACTCGATGAAAATGCCCATGCAATTTTATCAAAAGGCTTACCCCGAAATCCATTCCATTCGAAACCATCATAACTCAGACAGAATCAGCTATCTCTCATCTTCCCGAAAACACAGCCGAAGAAGCCCGGCAAGATATACCTCTTCTCTCAGAATAGCAAAAATCCCACCTTCCAATGTCACCTCGGCCGAAAGACAAGCTCTCAAAAACCTTCGTAACAATTTCGACACTATCATTCTCCCGGCCGACAAGGGAAACGCCACCGTAATCCTCCTTACCACAGACTACATTGATAAACTAACAGGATCAATCAACTCTCCTGAATACCAAATAAGTGCAAGAGACCCTACAACCTATCTGGAAAAAAAAAAGAAAACAACTATCATCAGCAACTCATATATCCCGATTGGCCCGAAGAAATATCTGATTCCCAGGGAAAAATCTTCACGTACACCTCGAACATATGGTTTTCCCGAAATACACAAGCCGAACATTCCACTCCGGCCCATAGTTAGTGCATTCGCTTCACCAACACATGCTCTAGCTAGAAATCTCGCAAACATTCTCTAACGCCTTGCAGAACAATCCTCATCATATGTTCGAAACTCATTCCATTTCATAGAATTCATTAAATCGGTTAACTTCCGACCCACAGACATCCTGGTAAGCTTCGATGTAGTATCCCTTTTCACAAACATCCCCTTAGCAGAAACACTCAGCATTCTGAAAACGAAACATCAAATCTCCAAACGTCATTAGTCATTGGATATGCAGTACATACTCTGTTCCAGGGCAAATTTTACAAACAACTAAAAGGGGTCCCTAAGGGTTCTCCTCTTTCGCTAGTACTTGCAAACCTCTACATGGAAGATTTTGAGTCTAGAGCAATTGATACATCTGCACTAAAGCCGACGTGTTGGCTACGTTATGTGGATGATGACTTCTTTGCTATTTGGTCTCATAGAACCGAAAGCCTTCACACCTTCCTCAATCACCTCAACAATATTTACCACGATATAAAATTCACTACGAGAATGGAGATGAACAACACTAGTCCTTTCTTAGATGTCCATATCACGAAATCCAACTATTATTTCACTCATACTGTCTACCGAAAACCCACGCACACCAATAGATATCTCAATGCCAACTCCCACCATCATCCAGCCCAGGGGAGCTCCGTACTGAATTATCTCATCAATAGATCCATCAAACTCACAGATGACCACAACAAACCCCGTGAGCTGAAAAGGCCCACATCCGCCCATCTTCAAAACGATTAATCCTACCCCCAGGCCCAAAGAATCATTCAACGCCAACAAACCCTAATCCCAAGCCACCGGAAGACCCAGCTAAACGCACGAAAGCTTTCTTTCCTTTCATTCGAGGAGTCACTGATGAAGTGAGCGGAATTCTGACAAAATACGACATCAAGACAGTTTTTACAGCAAACAATCAAATATCCCCTTTCCTGCACTCACCTAAAGATATAATACCCGTTGGGTAATCACAAGGAATATATGAAATTCCTTGGCACGACTGCCCGAGAACATATATAGGACAGACGAATCGACGAGTATCAAACAGGTCATAAGAGCACGAATTAGCAATACGTAATTCGGACATGACCTCGACTCACTTCAAACATCATCACGAAACCGGACACAATATTGACTTCAAGAAAACGAAGACCATTGCCACAGCAAAAACACAAAACCAGTCTTCACTTTGTCAAGATGAGAGCTGGGGGTTAACGTGACTCAGGCCTCGCCACCAAGATACGAAGAAGTCTTGAGAATGGCTCCAAAGTGGGAGCCGAAACGTCGACAGAAGAACAATTTCAAACGCACTTCAACCGGAAGTTCCAGTCATCACATATTATATCAATTAGCTCACCCTGAAGCTAGTGCGACTTATTTCAAACCGCTTCTTCATTTCCTTTCTTCAAGGTTTACTCTATCAGCAGAGACGAAACTTATAATTATCCGAAACTAGATCAATGTCATTCTAGTCTGGTTTCACACAAGTAAACTGACAAGAAAGTCGAAAGTAATAAAAAGTAATAAAAGTAATTACACGGTATCCAAAAGTGAACTGAATTGTAAAAGTAAAAAGAAACAAAAGTGCAAAGCCTAAGAGCAAAGCAAAACCAAAGTGAACCACTAGTTTCCTGGAGACCCCAGTTTAGATTCAAGAAGAAAAGAAAAAACAAGTAGACATAAAGAAACTTCCCTCGTAACTTTTGTGTTTGTTTTTAAAAACACAATCGCGAAGGCTACGATACAAATATATATATATATATATATATATATATATATATATATATATATATATATATATATATATATATATATATATATATATATATATATATATATATATATATATATATATATATATATATATGCAACAAAGTGCGAGATTCACGAGGAACGTCTGATAACCGAAGTTTTCCGCCATTACACTCCTGTGATGTTGTCACTTTTGATGACAACAAGCCCAGCGGATGCTTTCGGAATTTTCATCCGAAAGCCTCCGTGAAGAAGGTTCCATTTGGAACCACAAATCTGCAATCCAATGCATGTCGCCAAAGGCTGATAATTCGAGCATTAGTCGTTGTTCGAATGCGGTCCCAAAGGACGAAACTGCAGTCCACAGATAGACCATACCATGACGTCTGCTGGTAATTATCAGCCTTTGGCGACATGCATTGGATTGCAGATTTGTGGTTCCAAATGGAACCTTCTGCACGGAGGCTCTCGGATGAAAATTCCGAAAGCATCCGCTGGGCTTGTTGTCAACAAAAGTGACAACATCACACGAGTGTAATGGCGGAAAACTTCGGTTATCATATATATATATATATATATATATATATATATATATATATATATATATATATATATATATATATATATATATATATATATATAGAGGAAGTCTTTGTTGACAAGTTAAGAACAAAACTCGGGAATTATATTTGGGACAGCAGCAAAAGCGAAAGTGTACTCTTATAACAATATATTTCCAATATTTCGACAATCGATTGTTGTCATCATCAGGGAGCTACAAAATAATGTTAATGAATGAAAATATGACACAGAATTTCTATCCTTACTTACATTGTTAGTGAGGATGGTCGCATGAGATGGTTAAAGCAGTCAGATGACACATAGTAAAACAGTACAACACATAAACACATTAAAAACTATAATCTTCTTTTTTAATGAAAAAGGTGCAGTGACAAACACCATTTGGAAATGATGAAAAGGAATGAAAATTTTGTGATTATGAAGGCGCCAAAAGTCATTTGTCAAAAATGTCAAATGTCACTGAAAAATTACTGCTGAGACACAATTTGGCCTTAGCCGCTGAGACCTCATTACCATTACAGGTGCTGCAAAAGAGGAGGTGGGAAAATGTAATATAGTATTAAAATAATTGAAAATTTTGAAATTAGTTATGTGAAAAAGTATACATTTAATATTTTGATTAAGTAACGTCACTTGAATTGCCTTCGAGAACTCTCGAATTGCCATCAATCAATAATAAATATGAATAAATTTCACTCAAATGATTGAGATCGGTTCTTTTATTTAAACAATTTGAAGATTGAGAAATGAATGCCATTTCTAAGAACATTCTCCTCGAAACATTCCTTTCAATTGATAAAATTTTTGTGGAACTGTAATTCATTAAATGTCCTTCCTTGGAAGTGTGTTCACTCAGAGCACATCTTTCAGGATGGAGTCTGCAATCGCTTCTATGTGGAGAAATGTCAGTCAAAAAAGATGCCAAAAGTTCAGTGGGATTGTTTATGGAAGCAATAATAGGACGAACTGATAATGTAGGTTTGTGAATTTTAGGTAAAGCATAAAATTTTGAAATGACTCCTGTGTATTTGGTTAACTTCTTTTTTGTGACTTCATCAATTTGGTTTGTGGTGAAAAGATTTTTTATAAGTAAATTGCATTTGTTTTGAACTTGAAGAGTAGGATCTTTATTAACCGGTGTATAGGAATTACAATTATTGATTAGTTCAGAGGATAATTGAAAATACTGATCTTTATTCATGACCACTGTAACATTTCCCTTGTCAGACCTTGTGACAACCAAGCTAGGATTCTGTTTGAGAATTTTTTTTGTTTTATTATATAAATTATGGTAAAATGATGAGGAATGTTTGAAAGAATGTACATAGTTAGTAACTATGTTAGTAGAACGGGCTATTGTGGAATTTCTTTCTTGATCATTAGTGATCTTTGAAGTTACGCAATCAATGTCTGCTAAAATATTTTTAATAGAAAGATCTTGTTTTAAGATAGGTTGAACACTAAATTTTGGGCCTAAGGCTAAGAAATTTGAAATATCTTGAGGAATTGAAATGTCAGATAAGTTTTTTATCCAACAGGGTTGTGTATTAAGTTTATGAGAAGATTCTAATTGAATTAAGTTATTAATTTTAATAGTATTTTTTCTTCTTGTTGAATGAAAAATTTTGTTAAATTTCACTTGTTGGGAACTCGAAAACTCTGTGAAAAGCAACTCACTTGTACCGTTAATGATCTCTCGTTTGAGCATCTGCAACTGTTTTTCCAACTTAGGAATCAATTTATGAATAATGTCAATTTCATAATTGAGAAGTTTTGTTCCTAACCTTAAACATAGGTTTCTTGACTGATTAGTGTAGTTGATATCTTGTCGGAGAAGAAGGTCATCGATAGGAGCTGTAGAATGCCGGATATGGTTAAGTAATATCCCTAATTTTCTGCATCTGAGAAGAAAAGTTTTACGGTTGTATTCTCTGGCCATTTTCATTTTTATCCTTGACCAATGCTTCATCGTTCTTACTATGTTGATTCCATATGTAGCTTGAATATCTTGATAGTAACCCATTTTCCTGTCTAAAGAGAGGAGAGGAAGTCTTTGCTGACAAGTTAAGAACAAAACTCGGGAATTATATTTGGGACAGCAGCAAAAGTCCCAAATATAATTCCCGAGTTTTGTTCTTAACTTGTCAGCAAAGACTTCCTCTCCTCTCTTCTTTAGACAGGAAAATGGGTTACTATCAAGATATTCAAGCTACATATGGAGTCAACATAGTAAGAACGATGAAGCATTGGTCAAGGATAAAAATGAAAATGGCCAGAGAATACAACCGTAAAACTTTTCTTCTCAGATGCAGAAAATTAGGGATATTACTTAACCATATCCGGCATTCTACAGCTCCTATCGATGACCTTCTTCTCCGACAAGATATCAACTACACTAATCAGTCAAGAAACCTATGTTTGAGGTTAGGAACAAAACTTCTTAATTATGAAATTGACATTATTCATAAATTGATTCCTAAGTTGGAAAAACAGTTGCAGATGCTCAAACGAGAGATCATTAACGGTACAAGTGAGTTGCTTTTCACAGAGTTTTCGAGTTCCCAACAAGTGAAATTTAACAAAATGTTTCATTCAACAAGAAGAAAAAATACTATTAAAATTAATAACTTAATTCAATTGAAATCTTCTCATAAACTTAATACACAACCCTGTTGGATAAAAAACTTATCTGACATTTCAATTCCTCAAGATATTTCAAATTTCTTAGCCTTAGGCCCAAAATTTTGTGTTCAACCGATCTTAAAACAAGATCTTTCTATTAAAAATATTTTAGCAGACATTGATTGCCTAACTTCAAAGATCACTAATGATCAAGAAAGAAATTCCACAATAGCCCGTTCTACTAACATAGTTACTAACTATGTACATTCTTCCAAACATTCCTCATCATTTTACCATAATTTATATAATAAAACAAAAAAATTTCTCAAACAGAATCCTAGCTTGGTTGTCACAAGGTCTGACAAGGGAAATGTTACAGTGGTCATGAATAAAGATCAGTATTTTCAATTATCCTCTGAACTAATCAATAATTGTAATTCCTATACACCGGTTAATAAAGATCCTACTCTTCAAGTTCAAAACAAATGCAATTTACTTATAAAAAATCTTTTCACCACAAACCAAATTGATGAAGTCACAAAAAAGAAGTTAACCAATTACACAGGAGTCATTTCAAAATTTTATGCTTTACCTAAAATTCACAAACCTACATTATCAGTTCGTCCTATTATTGCTTCCATAAACAATCCCACTGAACTTTTGGCATCTTTTTTGACTGACATTCTGACAAGGGCATATGATTCTGATAATCCATATTATATTGAAGATTCTTTTGAAGTTTCAAGTAAATTTAACAGATTTCAACTTCCTGAAGACTATGTTCTTGCAAGTCTAGATGTTGTCTCCCTCTTTAGCAATGTTTATTTAGAGTATTGCATAAGAGTAATTAAAAAAAAAATGGCATAATATTAGTACATATTGCAACATTCATGAAAATGACTTCATAAATTTACTTACCTTTCTTTTCAACAATACTTATTTCTCTTTCAATAATAATATTTATAAACAAACTTTTGGTACACCTATGGGCGCTAAAATTAGCCCCATTTTAGCAAATTATGTGATGGATGACTTGCTTGATACGGTCTTAAATGTTGTTCCTTTTCATATATCTTTCATTAAAAAATATGTTGATGATACCATCTTGGCATTGCCTAGGTCTGGAGTTGACGAGATAGTAGATATTTTTAACAGTTATGATCAGTTTATCCAATTCACCATTGAAAAGGAGGATGCAGATTGTAGTGTTCCATTTCTGGATACTAGATTGATGCGTACTTCCACCAATGTTATACTGGTTGACTGGTACCGAAAACCTATCAGCTCTGGTAGGTATTTAAACTATTGGTCATACCATAAAGAGTCGATGAAGGTAAACGTGGTCAAGCAGATGAAAGATCGAATTCTTCGCATTTCGGACCAGGGTTTTCACCAGAAGAATCTCCATATTTTGAAACAATTATTCCTTAATAATTCTTATCCTTCTTTACTTTTGAATAAGATCTTATTTGGCACGTCACCATTAACTTTTTCTCAAAATCAGAATAATAATTCAAATTTAGAACTTACATCTACTAATCAAAATCCTAATCAAACCCATAGTAATTTTTCATACATTAGTCTACCATTCATTTCTGAGATCACACCTAGACTTGCCAGAATTTTTAGTAACATAGATAATATTAAAATAGCCAATAAAACGGTTCTTACAATTAATTCCCTCTTTTCTAATGTTAAAGACAAAGTTCCAAAATTATCCCAGTCAAATGTTGTTTACTGTATTCCTTGTAATGACTGTGACTCTGAGTATATCGGACAGACTGGAAGACTGTTGAAAGATCGCATTTCTTCACATAGAAGCGATTGCAGACTCCATCCTGAAAGATGTGCTCTGAGTGAACACACTTCCAAGGAAGGACATTTAATGAATTACAGTTCCACAAAAATTTTATCAATTGAAAGGAATGTTTCGAGGAGAATGTTCTTAGAAATGGCATTCATTTCTCAATCTTCAAATTGTTTAAATAAAAGAACCGATCTCAATCATTTGAGTGAAATTTATTCCTATTTATTATTGATTGATGGCAATTCGAGAGTTCTCGAAGGCAATTCAAGTGACGTTACTTAATCAAAATATTAAATTTATACTTTTTCACAGAACTAATTTCAAAATTTTCAATTATTTTAATACTATATTACATTTTCCCACCTCCTCTTTTGCAGCACCTGTAATGGTAATGAGGCCTCAGCGGCTAAGGCCAAATTGTGTCTCAGCAGTAATTTTTCAGTTACATTTGACATTTTTGACAAATGACTTTTGGCGCCTTTATAACCACAAAATTTTCATTCCTTTTCATCATTTCCAAATGGTGTTTGTCACTGCACCTTTTTCATTAAAAAAGAAGATTATAGTTTTTAATGTGTTTATGAGTTGTACTGATACGTATCAATGTTTTAAAACAATTTTAATATGTGTCATCTGACTTCTTTAACCATCTCATGCGACCATCCTCACTAACAATGTAAGTAAGGATAAAAATTCTGTGTCATATTTTCATTCATTAACATTATTTTGTAGCTCCCTGATGATGACAACAATCGATTGTCGAAATATTGGAAATATATTGTTAAGTACACTTTCGCTTTTGCTGCTGTCCCAAATATAATTCCCGAGTTTTGTATATATATATATATATATATATATATATATATATATATATATATATATATATATAGAAAAGGTTATTATCTATAAGAAGCTTTACGAATATAAATCACAGAAACAATTCTTTCTTAAAATTTCAGTCGAAAACAAAGGACTTGTTGTTTCATATCTGAGGGTTATACATCAGATGTCAATAAAAAGGAATAAAGTTTAAGTCAATGTCACCGACTGGAATCATGTACAAAGTGTTGAAAATTGGTGTAAACGAATGTTGTTTTGTTAAATAGGAAAAGTTACATTTATAATTGAGTAGTTATTGATATATTATTGTTTATTGGAAGAGTGTGGTCCAACGACAGTAAGGAATAAATTTCACTCAAATGATTGATATCAGTTTTTTATTTCAACAGTTTTTATCTTGAGATATAAAGGCTATTTGTAAAAAGGTTCTCTTAGTCATACTTGTCTCTTCAGCTAATATTTTTGTTAGATTATAATTCATTCGATGGTCAAATTTATTTACATGATCAGCCAGAGCACATCTTTCAGGATGAAGTCTACAATCACTTTTATGTGAGGAAATTCTACTTTTAAGGCAACTAGCAGTCTGGCCAATATAATTCTAATCACAGTCCTGACATGGAATGCTATATTATACTACATTTGAAGTAGAAGTTAATGGAATTTGCCTTAGCAGAATTTTATATTATATATATATATATATATATATATATATATATATTTACGATATTTCCTTGGGTTCGTTGATTAAAACTCCAAACAACACTTCACTACTTTTATCACATCTCTTTATCACAATACAATAAAATACAATCACCCAAATTGCTCCGCTATCTAACGCTCTTTACTAAACACTGATAAACTGTCATATAAATTCTCCACTTCGACTTCTGCAAAAAGCTCTCTCCACTAAGCTCTGAATAATTCTGCTAAATAACTGCGAATGAAACTGTCCCCTCCGCGATGAAGTTTTTCCGTATACACCTGCGTACGCCTATGGAGAATCTTCGAGAGAGGCCTCGATGATGTGTTTCGGATCCTCCACGCGAATCAACAGTTCCTGGAAAAATGAAATGCGCTCTTCGACCCCCCATACTACTCCGCGTTTACGATCGTCTGGGCCGGCGCTAGGAGATTCGTAATATCCCCCTCTCAATATCTCGTTATTCCCATTGTAAAATTTGAATCTCGTTAGGGGTACGACTATCATTTTTTGCTCTGGGCCCCTGTTGAACCCTGTTCACCACATCACACTCGATCTTCTTATTGAAATCCGCCAGTGTTTGCCTTCCGATAATACCGAGCCTTAATTCTGTCAATACGCTCTATCGTAGAAGAAGGAGGAATTTTGTGTGTTCAAACAACAGGAATTTGATGTGGAAAATTGTGAAGTTTTACACCAAAAAGGCCCTTTATCTCCGAAAATAAAAGATACCGCCGATAATTTCATTTAGATTTTTTGTAGAGGAGACCGAATTACGTAAGTTCCACAAAAAAAAAATTCAAAAAAGGTGCTCACAGCGACCGAAGTATTACCTGAAGATGTTCAATGTGCATTTTGTTGACGCATTCACTTTCAAATTGACATTTGGTGTATAAATAGTTTATTTGTTTCCATGACACTCTGGCCCAAATTGAAAACTGTTGAGACACAACATATGAGGCTGCTTTGAAAGTTTGAGACTACCGATTTTCCATCCAGATTTAGCAATCACATTCAACAGAAAATTGAAAAATTCCTCAAAATTGGAGACAGGCTAGTAAAGGTGACTGAATTCGAGTAACTTACATTTGATAAAATAATAATTATGAATTTTAGTTATTTCAATACAATCATTTCGTTGATTTTGACTATTTCACCAATTCTGTTTCTTCATATTCGGAACCAATATTTGTTCCGCATTAACTGAAATTCATACTCGGGAATATGAAAATCACAAAAAAATCAAATTTTGAATTTTGGGTTGGAATTAATATGTAGAAAAAATCGATTTCTAAGCAACTTTTTCCAATAACTCTGTTCGGTATCTCCAATGTGGAGCAAAATATCGAGAAGTTGCGCGGGATCACAGTAGGCTGTGTCCAATGCTGTCAATCGAGCAAAGTATTGCTCAAGATGAATATATTCCTGGTGCTATCTCCGATTTGATATTGTTTCGTCAAAAACTCTAGACACGATCAATGATAACCACGGAATTTACTGCGATATCCAGTAGATGGTGCAAGAATCGAATTCTGAGATTTTTGACATTTGCATTTCAATTTATTCGAATTTTGCTAGAAGTTTTCTATAATTTTACTGTTCCTTTCAAGCAGCTATTTGTAGTATCCAGATCAATTCTCTATCGTAGTTTTCTTAATTATTTGTCGTTCATCTGCCGTTGCTTTCAATTATTAGTTGTTTTCCGTTTGTTCATTATTCAATTTAGTGTTGTTTTAAATAGTGCATCATAATGGATACCAAACGCTGTGGCATTTGTGGACGAAATGATCAATCATCTATTCATCTATATCAAGTTGCGATGGTTAGTACAAAACATTCAAAACACATGTACTCAAATTCAACTGGTCAATATAACGCGAGATTATTCTGACCCTGATTCAAACAAAGTTCTTCTTGCTCAGTTTTTACATTGGTAGAAGTTATATTTGTGTTATTCGCTGATTGCTTTACAGAATTTCCCAGTTTTACATATTTACTTCAAGTTCCAGCATTAGTGACACTGGTTGTTACAAAGGATGCAATAACAAAAATTTAAAATCATGGAATAAACGTTCTTTCGGGTTTTCAAACACGGTCTTATCGTACAGCGCCATAATAGCCTGCACCATAGATAGCGATTGAGTTATTATTTTTATATTTCATTTGAATTTTCCCGCGATTCTGAGAGGCAGAAATATATTCAAGTGGCACCGACTACTACTGCCCTCTACGGGAAAAAAGGGCATAGACTCATCAGAAGCGCTCGAGAGTAAACATATATCCTAGTTTTTGAATTTAACTTTCGCAAAAACAAGTTGCTAGCTCGCAGTAGAATTTGTTTAACTATCTTCGCAAGAAGTAAAATAAGTGTACTCGTGGTGAACAAGAAAAACTCAAGTGCCGGCCGGCCCAGGAGACGAGACGCAAAGCAACATTATTGGTAAGTCGCTCAAATTTATAAATTTGGCGATTATCGCAATTAATTTTCAAGTACTCAAAACCATACAGTCCACGCTCTATATCGAACATGGCAATCCTTATGAATTGAAATTACTCTGGTTAATCTGGAATCTGGACTATGGAAGGTCCAATTCATTTCGAATTAAACACTATAATGCTCAATAAACTGTATATTGCCGTACTATTTTTTCCATGTATTCCAACTCCAGTACCTCCCACGTCGATACCGATATTTCAAAGAATCTCATCAAATTATCTGAAGCAATGAATAGTAGGAATTTCTATGAATTTTGATATTAAATTCTCATAACATATAATAATAATAATAATAATGTCTCAACCAGTTATCAGTGAGTGCTCTAAAGAAACCTCATTACACTTTTCCACCCGAAATTTTCAACACGTCGGGGGACCAGGGGTGGAATTTTTAACCCTTTCGTTTCAAAAAAGAATATCATGAAATGATTCATCTAGCACAACCCAATTTTCAGGAGTTACTCTTAATCATCCTCTGTTTATTTTTACGTCGATAATTCTCACTTCGCTAGGGGACTTGGGGGTTGAAATTCAACCCTTGAAATTAAAAATGGAATTTCATTGAATTCATCAATACGTAATTCTTTGATCACAACCAAATTCTCAGGAATTACTCACAATCATACTTTGTTTACTTTTCCGTTAATAAATCTCACTTCGCAAGGGGACCAGGGTGGTAAACTTTAACCCTTAAAATAAAATATGGAATTTCATCAATATATAATTCTTTGAGCACAACCAAATTCTCAGGAATTATTCCCAATCAAACTCTGTTTACTTTTTCGTCAAAAAGTCTCACTTCGCTAGGGGACTTGGGGGTTAAATTTCAACCCTTGAAATAAAAAATAGGATTCCATCAAGAAATAATTCTTTGAGCAAAATTAAACTCTCAGGAATTACGCACAATCATACTTTGTTCACTTTTTCGTTAATAAATCTCACTTCGCAAGGGGACCAGGGAGGTAAACTTCAACCCTTAAAATAAAATATGGAATTTCATCAATATATAATTCTTTGAGCACAACCAAATTCTCAGGAATTATTCCCAATCAAACTCCGTTTACTTTTTCGTCAAAAAGTCTCACTTCGCTAGGGGACTTGGGGTTAAATTTCAACCCTTGAAATAAAAAATAGGATTCCATCAAGAAATAATTCTTTGAGCAAAATTAAACTCTCAGGAATTACGCACAATCATACTTTGTTCACTTTTTCGTTAATAAATCTCACTTCGCTAGGGGACCAGGGTGGTAAACTTCAACCCTTAAAATAAAATATGGAATTTCATCAATAATTATTTGAGCACAACCAAATTCTCAGGAATTACAGTCAATCGTACTCCCTTTACATTTTCGTCAATAAATCTCACTTCGCAAGGGGACTTGGGGGGTGAATTCAACCCTTGAAATCAAAAATAGTATTTCAAGAAGAACTTACTGTCGTAGCACAATCATTTCTTCAGAAATAATTTCCAATTACCCTTCGTTCAATATTGTGTCAGAAATTATCACTTTTTCCAGATGATAACTTCTTACTTGTTGTTTATTTCCGATGACTTTCTTGAAAACTAATTCTCGACAATTCAATTTGAGAATTCGCCAATTCATTAATAATAGTTAAACCTCATTCTTTTCATTTATTAATGAAATTTTTATTCATCTATCATCATTTAAATATATTCACAAGCATAAAGAACGAAAGTTCAGTTCTCACAAAGATTCATAATATTTTATAACAAATCATTTACAGTTCACATAATTGATCATGCCTGTTGGGAAATCGACACGTCTGTTTCAAAAAAATGATTTCGGGGCGGTTGTCCAGATATGATTGATTATGTGTACTGTACATAAAACAAATCATCTTTCGTACAATATGTTATAGAATTAGATGAATCAGAAAGCTTTCACGAATAAAATGGAAAATAAAAGATTTTTGAAGTGATGGTCAACATTGAAATCATCCAGAATCTTACAACTAAAAATATAATTATTATTTCTAGTATCACAAAGCATTTGGTTAACAGGTACAGAAAGTAGTAGTAGTATCACTTGTTCCATGAGACTAGATTCAACTCAAAGAGTAATTACAACAAAATAAAAATTAACATTTATTGTATCGTGAAGAGATATAAATCATGTCACCTCATTGAAGATTTTTATACAGATCAGTTATCCAACACCAAACTGATATTACTTGACTAGACGCGCGTTTTCTTCGGGAGAAGAAAACTGATATTGTTTGTATCAAATTTTTTCTCCTGAAGTGACTAGGAGCCTGTCCAGATAAGCGTACGGGAGAGTCCACTACACGCGTGTGAGGAAACACGCTAAAGTATCTGGACGGGATATAATAATATGTAGCTCTACTATCTGGAGAACGCGCGAGTGTCTACGCGCGAGTGAACTCGTCGGATGTTGATCTGTACAAAAGGTTTCGACTTGCACAACAAAGGTTCCAATCTCATCGTTTATTGTAACCTTATGGTATAGAAATGGTATATTACATCACAGAACGTTAAATATTCATAAAATAGAAAAAACAATCTTATTATCACATTATCGGAGTATCTTATTAGGTCCAAGTCAATAATATAGAAAGTATCTGTTTTCACAATTCAGTGATTGACAATATTCATAAAACTGGCATTCGGAATACATGGCGTTCTTGATGTGCTGGAAACTTTTCAATGACGAACTGAATTCATGATATCGTTTTCAGTTCAGACAAAGACATTACACAGCCGTCCGTTCACAGGTGTACCCAGAAGATGAAGCCTTGGGCAGGGAAGGGTCGGCAAATTCTTTGGGTGCCGAAGCGCATTTCAGAATCACAACTCATTGCTTTGCTGATAATTGGTATGAAGAGGAAAATGTCTTGGGTGGCATCAGAATATGGTTGTGTTTGGAATACCAGTCATATCCTGAAGAGGAATTTGGTTGAATAGGCTTGGTCTAATTGGCACATAACACCAACTTGAGGTCAAAACCAGATGGATGATTCTGTAGTATCCTAAAATTTCAATATTTCATTGGATTTGACTTTTGTTCTGGTTGATTTCCATTCAGTACGATCGAATAATTGGAGGTCTGTTCGCGTTTCCACAGAACTTGGTTCAAAATAAATTCAGAGAAGTTTGACAGTTGTGTTGCGACAAGTTTCGTGCGATTCCATTTCCAATAACTAGATAGTCGGCTACTCTCAACTGGTCTGAAATTGAAAGAAAAGATTAAAGAGACCACGTAATTCATCACAACAATCCTCAAACTCGAAAAATGTGTCAATTTGAGATCAAGAACATTATCGTCTTACCTTTTTCAACAGTTGATTCCAAGCATCAGAAAAATTATTCAATCGTCATAATTTGTATCCACTCCTCCATTTTGTGGCGTTGTTTGACCAAATCATATCAGCTGATATCGAGGGTAAATTTCACTGCTTTTTTTAGTTACCTCATCGTGGATATTGACAAAAGGACCGTCTTGTGCAATGAACATGGTTGCTTCGATCGAACAACAAAAGAATTGGAAAGGGTTCAAGAGATTCTGATTTTCTTTTGAAATTAACGGTGATAGTGGAAACTCTCCAGAGCGATTTTTTTTTCTTTCATTCTTTCAATTCCATTCTTATATTTCTCACTATTTAGAATCTCGGAAGAGCTGTAACTCGATAAACGCTGTTACAAGGTAGTGCCATAAATGCAACAGCAGGGAGGTATGCGAATCAGACCAGCGCTCCAGAAGGTCAAGTACGCAAAAGACACCAATCCATATTTTGCTATTTTTGAACATTTTATGAAAAGATCTGTATCTTTCGTATTTCTGATTCTATTATAACTGTCGAAGTCATATTCAGTGATTATTTCGATTATTATCAAAATCGCATACGGGTGTTTTTGTAACAATCTATAACTGCGTTTCTTCCACTTCCTTGCTAATTTCTTCTTTTTCAAAGCCGAAGTTTGGATTCATGTAAAAAAATCATTTTAAACAGATATGAATGATGGAAAATCACTACACAAGACTACAAAGATAGCATTTTTCAAAAAATACAAAAGCTATAATGAAAAAAAAATCAATGTAATATTTCCGATTTTCGAATATTCGTGGTATTGATATATTTTGTATTTACTACCAGTCTCTTATAAATCTATTATCATACAGTTTTCTGCGGTTATTTGAAATGGTTATGAAATTCCATTTTTTAATTTAAGGGTTGAAATTCACCCCCCAAGTCCCCTTGCGAAGTGAGATTTATTGACGAAAAAGTAAAGGGAGTACGATTGACTGTAATTCCTGAGAATTTGGTTGTGCTCAAAGAATTATTTCTCAATGAAATTCCATTTTTCAATTTAAGGGTTGAAATTCAACCCCCAAGTCCCCTTGCGAAGTGAGATTTATTGACAAAAAAGTAAACAGACTATGATCAAGAGTAATTTCTGAGAATATGGTTGTGCTCAAAAAATTATTCATTGATGAAATTCCATATTTTATTTTAAGGGTTGAAGTTTACCACCCTGGTCCCCTAGCGAAGTGAGATTTATCAACAAAAAAGTAAACAAAGTATGATTGTGCCTAATTCCTGAGAGTTTGATTCTGCTCAAAGAATTATTTCTTGATGGAATTCTATTTTTAATTTCAAGGGTTGACATTCAACCCCAAGTCCCCTAGCGAAGTGAGATTTTTTGACAAAAATGTAAACGGAGTTTGATTGGGAGTAATTCCTGAGAATTTGGTTCTGCTCAAAGAATTATTTCTCAACGAAATTCCATTTTTTAATTTAAGGGTTGAAATTCACCCCTCAAGTTCCCTTGCGAATTGAGATTTATTGACGAAAAAGTAAAGGGAGTACGATTGACTGTAATTCCTGAGAATTTGGTTGTGCTCAAAGAATTATTTCTCAATGAAATTCCATTTTTTAATTTAAGGATTGAAATTCAACCCCCAAGTCCCCTTGCGAAGTGGGATTTATTGACAAAAAAGTAAACGGAGTTTGATTGAGAGTAATTCCTGAGAATTTGGTTGTGCTCAAACAATTATTTCTCGATGGAATTCCATTTTTTAATTTAAGGGTTGAAATTCAACTCCCAAGTCCCCTTGCGAAGTGAGATTTATTGACAAAAAAGTAAACAGACTATGATCAAGAGTAATTTCTGAGAATATGGTTGTGCTCAAAGAATTATTTCTCAATGAAATTCCATTTTTCAATTTAAGGGTTGAAATTCAACCCCCAAGTCCCCTTGCGAAGTGAGATTCATTGAGAAAAAGGTAAACAGACTATGATCAAGAGTAATTTCTGAGAATATGGTTGTGCTCAAAGAATTATTTATTGATGAAATTCCATATTTTATTTTAAGGGTTGAAGTTTACCACCCTGGTCCCCTAGCGAAGTGAGATTTATTAACGAAAAAGTGAACAAAGTATGATTGTGAGTAATTCCTGAGAATTTGGTTGTGATCAAAGAGTTACGTATTTCTCAATGAAATTCCATTTTCAATTTCAAGGGTTGAATTTCAACCCCCAAGTCCCCTAGCGAAGTGAGAATTATCGACGTAAAAATAAACAGAGGATGATTAAGAGTAACTCCTGAAAATTGGGTTGTGCTAGATGAATCATTTCATGATATTCTTTTTTGAAACGAAAGGGTTAAAAATTCCACCCCTGGTCCCCCGACGTGTTGAAAATTTCGGGTGGAAAAGTGTAATGAGGTTTCTTTAGAGCACTCACTGATAACTGGTTGAGCTGGAAATTGTATTTTAAGATGATGTGAATTAAATTTATTCCGTACGCCACTGGTCAGCGCCTTCGGACGTTTCCGGAGAAACTGGCCGCTGAAAGTGGCCGCCAAATTCACAGCGGTTTCAGTAAATGCAATTGAAAATGATCCATCAAAATACATTTAAGAAAATAAACGGCAGCGGAGTGCTACTCTGTTGTTCTTCCACTTAACCCCGAAAAAAACCTATGCGTACCTATTGATATGGTAAGAAAGATGTACAACAAAATGTCTTAGCAGTTTTCAGTGATAGCGGCAGTTTTCAACTTTGATAAGTGAAAATAATGAATGAAAACCTACTGATAAGTCCTGAACAAAAGGTTTTTGAGTTGGGTTTTGAAAGTTTGGATACTTCCTGTTTTAAAATTTGTTGGAATGGAATTATATATTTTACAAATCTGATAACTGAACGATCTCCTGAAGAGTTCAGTTCTGAATGGGGGTGGGGACAATATTCCTCGATGTCTAATGTTCACATTATGAACGTCAGTACGGAATGTTATTTTCTGATAAAGATAGGAGGGTTTTCCAGTAAGGATGATTTTATGAAAAAGGTTTCCAGAGTGTAGAAATCTTCTATTTTCCATATTCAACCAACCAGCTTCACAAATCTTGTTGGAGATTCTTTCTCGCCTCCTTATTCCATACATTAACCGGAGGCAAGAATTTTGTACCTTCTGAATTTTTTGTTTATACTGGTTGGTTAAATTTGGTCCATAAACGGGGTTCGCATAATTGAAATTAGATAAAACCAAGGTCTCGCAGAGTAATGACTTCAACCTAATAGGAAGACAGTGACGTATACCATATAAAACTCGTAAGGATGAGTATGCTTTTTGTACTAATGCGTTGACATGTTTTACAAACCTCATGTTGAAATCCATTATTACTCCCAAAACCCTGGCTCGGTCTACTGTCTCGATAGCTTCGTTATTAATTTTGATATCTACTGAATTCAGGACATCTACTCGCTTATTTTTAGGTCCAAATGAAATAGCCTTCGATTTTGTGGGGTTTATAATCAGACAATGATCTGTAGCACTTTTGACAAATATATCGAGTTCCCTATTGATTATGTTGCATGCATCGTGCGTTTTCTGAGGTGAAAAATTTAAATAAATTTGGGTATCATCCGCATAACAATGGATGTTGCATAGCTGAATTCTTCTGAGAAGATTGGCGGAATAAACAGCAAACAACACCGGTCCTAATATTGACCCTTGTGGTACCCCAGATATAAGTGGAAGATAGTTAGTCTATGTTGTCAATAGAAACTCTCTGGAATCTATTTCTCAGATAATCTTCTAATAAGTGAATAGCTGTACCCGAAAGTCCTATATATCTCAGAATACCAAGTAAAAGTTTGTGATTAAGTGTATCGAACGCCCTACTGAAGTCTAACAAAATGAGTATAGTATACTGTCCTTGATCGGTTACTCTTATGATATCATCAACAACGTGTAGGAGAGCGGTTGTACAACTGTATCCTTTCCTGAACCCCGATTGAACAGGTGGCAGTATACTGAATTCCGAGAGATATTCTGTTATCTGCCTCTCCATCGCACGCTCTAATATTTTTGATAACGTAGGTAGGATACTGATAGCACGAAGATCTTTATATTCAACAGGGTTTGATTTCTTTGGCAGTACTTTGACTAGAGCTCTACCCCAAGTTGTCGGAAAAACACCCTCAAGGAGACAAGTGTTAATAATATGAGTGATATACTCAACTATATGTGAACAACAGAGTCTGATTATCCTAATATTGAATTCGTCACAACCAGCTGCATTCGTCTTTATATTCAAGATGGTCTCGGCAATAAATAAGTCATTTACTTCTCCAAAGTGGAATTCTGTGTTAACGAGACGATTGTGTAAGTAAAAATTCAATAGTTCTTCAGGTGGCTCCAAGTGTGGTATTGAATTGATGAAGAAATCATTGACTTCACTAGGATTCTTCAGATTTTCTGGAATATTGGTTGATTTTCCAGTAAGAACATTGGTTTGTTTTAGGGTTTTCCACATATCCTTCGAAGTACTATTTTTGAATTTGAAATCGAAAAATGCCCTCTTTTCCCGTTTTATAGCTTTATTCACGTAGTTTCGCATATCTTTGTAGAATTGAAGATGAATTTCTGCCTTCGTCCGTTTAAACCTACGAGAGGCTTTGTCCCTAATAGATATTTCCTTTATAGTATCTGTAATCCACGGTGCGCTGGGTTTATTCATCCTTGATCTTATGAAAGGTGCATGCCTGTCGAATAAGTTTATTAGGTTATTGACTAGGAAAGAAGTTTTTGAATCGATATCTTCTTGATCAAAAACTCTGAAGAAAGGTATATTATACAAATCTCTTTGAAAATCAATTTCATTAAAATATTCGAAGTTTCTGTATGTATGAAATTTTTGGGTATGATGCCTACTATTTACTTTAAGTTTACAGGTTACCAGTGAGTGATCTGATATTCCAATGGAATCTTCAACCGCTTTTTCGAGAATGAGTTCTTCACGAGTTATTATGAGATCTAACAGAGTGGCACTAGTATCAGTGATTCTCGTAGGGGAATCGATGATTTGATTCAGTGCAAATGAATCCAGGATTGACTTGAATCTTTCGACTTCACTGTTTTCATAATCAAGCATATTGATGTTAAGATCACCTACAAGTATGACTTCATCAGCTGTGGGGTACATTAGACTTAGATTATTGTCAAATTCATCCAAAAACTATGAGACATTTTGATTGGGAGCCTTATATAGTCCACCCAGTGCATATATTTTTCCCTCAATTTTAATTTCTATCCAAAGTTGCTCAAATGATTCATCTGTGGAATGAAGTAACTAACTATAAAATTTATTTTGAATGTAAATTAATAGACCACCTCCCCTGGATCGTCAATCAGCCCTATATATGCTGAAACCATCTATCTTCAGGAGATCATTGCCAATATCACCATTCAACCATGATTCACAAACAATAAAAATATCAAAATTATTTCCTCCTATCAAGTTTTTCACATCTTGTAAGGACGGCATTAAAGATCTAACGTTCAAGCATCCGATAAGTAGGTTGTTAATTTTACACTTAATATTATATTTATGCTAAAAAACAATTACAACAAAAACTGCTAGCTCAGAGTTGAAGAAAATGAAATTTTATCTTAGTGTAAATTCAAATAAAAAGAGAGTGGGCACGGCACAATTGCACCGAATGCTGCAAAATTATTCTAGTAAATAATTGTTGAGAGATAGTATGTGAAATAGAATATAATAGTTTTATGTTGATAATAATAAGGGGAATAAAAAACAATCATAATTTATCAACATCCTCAACTCGGCTTATCTTGATGATGGCATCTTCATTATTGAATTTCAAGAAGATACATCCTGCATTTGTCCATACTCTTCCGTCCATCGAGAATATAAAGCAAATGCATCTATCAGTAATATTTGTATCAAGATGCATATTTGTATTTACACAGAAACAGAAAAACTCGTGCAATTTTTGAGAGAATTCGTGTATCTTTATCCTTCATCAGGTACCTAGAGTGTTGAAAAAAAGAAAGTAACACGCTGACTCTGCACGAGTTGTTCTAGAGAATTCGCTAATAGAAATTTCGTTAGACTTCATGTCATGTGTCTAGAGTTGCCGTTTGACGCCATCTGTGAAGAAATTTCAAGAATGTGAATTTCACTGGATGTCATTATCAAGTGAGCCGTAGGTCTAGCGTTTTTGACGAAAACATTAACATTGCACTGGTATAGAAGTCATTTCACCAGGAATACAGGGGCGTCTTCATCTTAAGGGCGGTTGACATCAGTACAGAAGCATCGCGTTAATCCAAATACTCCCGCACAGTATTACCGCATGACTGTTGCAATACCCCTATAAGAAGGCTCAATTTCCAAGCTCATCAGGAATTGTTGTGGGCGAGAGAGGCTAACGCGTAGGCCCTAATGGCAATTCACAGAGATGTCATCATCCTAACTGACGATTTTATAACCTAATTTGCCCATAAAAAGTCTAGAGAGCTTGATTTTGTATTGTGAATTCACTGAACTAGAAATTTAAGGTTTTCAGTTTTAAAATCGAATATGATAGTACAGTTTTTTCAGTGGCGGGCGTTTCCTGTGCGAATGTAATTGTAAATAATTAAATTTGAATTAGCAGGTCTTTTTTATCGACCCCCCCCTACCCGAAACAAAAATCTGGGCAAGGCCTTGATATATCTGAAAGTCTGGGTAGACACTCCACCACCGCACCACCGGTAAAAAAGTGACACAATATAATCTGTTTTACTTTCTTTGAATCGTGGGCCACTAATAGTGATCTTGAACCTTTCAACAGTTCAGCAGCCGAAAATATTTTTGTGGAACAAAAACTTCTGAAAAGTTACTATAGGAGTTAGTTTTGAAGAACATACACGCCCTATATTCCATGATATGGGAATAATAACAATTTTATTTGTTTGTACGATGAAAGTTATATCAAATAAAAATTTACAACTGTTTCCTCGAGATACCAGAAACAAGAATTTGCCATGCTCACCTAAAATCTATTTGACCAAACAAACCTCAAAAAGACTATCTTATATTACAAATAGGCACGGGAACCTTCGATAGGTAATTTTAGGGTAACATTTCGGCAAAGCTTTAAATTTCGACTTGATTAAGCCAATAATGTTGCTTGTACTAAGGGGTAAGTTAAGTATGCTAAAATAATCACATTCTTGAGTTTTTGGGGAACAGTGGTAGCCATGACTCAGCATTAAAATATAAAAATAATAGTGAATAATTTTGTAAAAGGTCTAGAATAAACTCCACTGTTCAATTGTTTGCAGTGCGCGATTTGGTTGAAATAGGTTTCACAGACCTGATAACTTGTTTGGTTCATTCCACAAGTAAAAAAACTAAGCTTATGTTTCGAAAAAGGAGTACCTTGTCTGAGCCTTTTTAGCGAAGTCAGCTGATAGATCTGAAAAACTAAACACACTCATTAGAACACTGTGTACAAATATCCAACGCCACTTCTGTCCAAATAAAGATGGATTCATGCAATTTCGATTATCAAGAAACAATTAACAAGTAGCTAGTAACAATTATCAAAAGATGATTCAGTAGATGATTCATGCAATCAAAGTTGTCTCTTAGTGTGGAAGTTATGACAGACAAGTCATATGTTCATAACTGAACATTTTTCTCAATAATTTGTTTTTCAGGACTAATTTTCTGTTATATGGATGTGAGAAGTGAGCAAGTATAATTGGAAATTGATGATGCGAATTAGATGGACCTTCTCAGCCAATTCTCAATTGAACATGACAAGAAAAAAAATGAATTTTTATATTTTCAATTCCATTCTCTAAATCTCCAAAACGAAGGAAATACAAAGTTTGATCATTGTCAAATTCAGGTGTATGAATGCCTTCTTTTTCATTGTTATTGGTACTTGTTAATAGTTACTTACGGCTCTTTGCACCACTACAACTAAGGTTTATCTTGATACTAAGTATGACTTAAATCATCGGATTTCTTTTGATTCCGGGTGATACTTCAGTACGTTTAACTCTCAAGTATAACCGGTGTAAATGGCAGCTAATAATTGAAGCTCCATGAATCTACCTTAATGTTTCATGCATACAGATTTTAAAACCAAATGAATTGTAAGTTTTTGTCTTTCAGGCAGTGAATTTTCAAAAAAAAGGTGATTTTGCAAAAACAAGAGATTTTTTTTAAAATACAGATTCACACGAAAGGGAATCCCTGTAATGTTCAAAGAACACCGCGTGAATCGATGGATAAAAGATAAAAATTAACATTCACTTCAAATTTTTTAACTTTGTAAGCCTCAGGAGAAATCTTTCGGCAAGGAGTTCCAAAGTTCAGCTGTTGAAAATTATCCCTGAACAAGAGGGAAGCTCACAACAAAGGGGTGGGAGTTCTGTACTCGTCGGGTGATCCGTGTAGA